>JAQFYM010004385.1:0-15699 GCA_034694785.1 Agrenia bidenticulata | reverse complement strand
CCAAATTTAAGAAAAAAAAAAAAAAAAACTGCAATATTTATATTTTAAATATGTGTTAAAAATCGGAAATTCTAAAAATGCAGTTTTTACAAAAAAATGTAAAAATTATACAAAAAAAAATATAAATTAAATTTTTTTTAGTCACAAATACAAAAACACGCAATTCAAATTAAATTAGACATGCACACTACATTTTTTATTAAAAAATACTATATATCCTTGATTTACAAATAACTAAAAAACATTTATATTTTAGCACTTCGTACATGAACATATTATATTATGCGTCAATATGCATAATTTTATTAAGCCATGATTTTAAGTACATAATATTTATTCAAGAAAAAATTTCGATCAATATTATTGATTACTTTTTATATAGTTAAGAAATTATTCTTTCTTGCTGATTTAGGTCACCAAAAGCGAAAAACGTACAACTGATTTTAACTACTAAAGCATGAATAAATTTATATATACAGCAGATAGAAATAACTACTGGAGTGTAGCAATCTTAACGCAAAAAACCGCATTTGTTTTTCGTATTTGTAATAAGAATACAAGTACCTTATACTGTAAGTAATAAACACAAATTATTTGTTTATATCAAATCATAAAAAATTTATGTGCTTCTATTTGTCAGACTATAGTGTGAGCATAATTGTTAAAAAAAGTTTATTATATATTAAGCCTTAGAAAACTTTTACAATATATATTTGATATACTAGTAGCTATAATAAATCATTTATGCTATAATAAATACATTAAAGTATATTTTACTATTAATGATAGCAATTTATTTTATATTGCCAAAAAATAGGTAAGAAATATTTAAAGTAATTGCTAAAATTGCCTGATATTTTTTTATTAATTTTTGCTGTATAATAAACGTTTTAAAAAGGTATTTTGCTATATGATTTCTTATTTGGGTTTGGCCTTTTATAGCGGGAATATCTTAAATAGGTAACTATGGGACATTTTGGTTTACGTTTACCTACTTATCTTCGGGTTTATCTGTAAAATCGTTTTTTTAACAATAAAAAAAACTATGTGATGGTAAATAATGGCAAAAAATTATATTTTATTAAAAAACCAGTGAAATCGTATTTTAATTGTAATTCTGATCAAAAAACTAATACGGATTGACAAAAAACAATAGTATTTAAGCATGATTTAATAAGATTTAATTTATATACTAAGATTACAAGAAAAATAAAAAAATGCCCTGTTCTAAAAAAAAGTACACGTTCTTATAAAAGCTCGACATAGACATATTACTTTTTGCTTTTTTTAGTACATTATTTTTTTTGAAAAGTAGTATTGGAGTCAGAAATAAAAAAAAAAAGCAATTTTGTGAATATTTGTTTACAAATATTATTAAAAGGCTTTTTTCGTAAGCTTTTTGTTTAAAAAAATATTTGCATGTATTTTTGTATTTTTTTGCTATTAAGAGACACGTGGCTCATACTCCATAAATTTTTCCTAAAAAATAACATGTTACAAGTTTTCCTGTTTTATTGCATTTCACGCAAAACTTCTGAATTTATCATATTGTTAGCCTCTGCTTACAAATATCATGCTATCTTTAAATTTTCTATTTATATGCACACAATTTTGTAAAATGAGTTTACTTTAGTCATTATATATAGATTTTTATTTAATTTGTAGTTTCATGATCTAAAGTGATTTGTTTTTCTATACGCTTGAAATTAAGACAACCTGTATAAAATAATCTAAGAACATTTTTCTCACTGTTTTTTGTACACGAACTCAACCAAAAAAGTTCTATTTACGTGAAATACGGAAAATTGTGAGTTTTTTCTGTAAAAAAGAAAGGCCTTTCAAAAAGCAAGCTACACAAATTTGCAATGGTTCGCGCTAGAAATATACTAGAAAAGCAAATGGCGTCAAAATGTCTCTTTAAAGAATATTACGTATAAAGATATTCCAAAATGCTAATAAGTATTGTAAACCTTATTACCATATACATATGACCCAATTTTTTTATCCTAGTACGCTTTCGACTTAGCGAATATTTGCATGCAAGTAAATGATATTTTTTTTTGTCTTTGTACTTGAAAAAAACCGAGTTACATCTATGAAGGATCATATCTGAATAGAATAGTTTTTTAAATTACTTAATTTGTGCTTTATAAATACCTTTACCCAAATATGCTTTTTAGATGGAGAAACAATAAAAAGGTTTATGAATATACATACTAATAAAAAAAACAAAAACAAAGATGCACGCGCAGTACATGATAGATACGGTTATAAACTATTCCTTTATACAGCTAACGTTAAGAAGTATTTATTTCTTAAGGCTGGCAAAAAAAAGAAAAAACCAAAATAGTTAACTATCAAAACTTAACTAATAAAAACTATAAACAAATGTAAAAAATATGAAACCATAACTACTACTATAAGTTAAATATATTTCAAAGCTATATCCATAACCCACATTTTTACATCCTACCCATTAAGTTTAGTATTTTTAGACTGAAATCATACCTGTTGAGCTACAAATTATTATACTTTAGAATCTGGTATTCGAAAGACAAAAGAATTCTTGTATTTATACTTGTCTAACAAATAATGATGTTATTCATTTGCAAAAAATGCAACCGACATTGTCTTTTTTCTAATTTATTTGTATATTTTAAAATTGCCTAAATATACATTTGTGTTTCCAAATGTAAGCAGAAAAATCAATTCCAGTTATTTTTCATAGTTTGCACGTTTTAATCGATAAAAAATCCGTTAAATAATTTTATGTATGAACTTACTAGTCTTTACTGTGCTTATTAATTTTAATCGTAAGTCAAATATTATTATAGTTTTTATGGAAGATTTTGTAGGTTTAAAGTCTATACCTAACTAAATTACAATATATATATATATAATGTAGTATTTCTTCAGCCATTGAATTTTTAATTTGCCTTTATTCTTAGTTTACACATATATTTGACGTGTTTTTTCTCTTGCCCATATTTTCATACTGACGAAAGGTCTAAAAAGGTAACTTTGTACTAAAAAACACTATATTACCGCGTTAACTATTAGTAAATAGTGTACGCGTTAACTTTTTGCAACCGCTAATATTTATACAAAAATGAACGTATTTGCATAATAATGATAACTTTGTAACACAAAAAAATATTTTGATACCATTTTATATAACTTAAAGACATACACACGTCATTTTGTCGGCTGTGACTAAATTTGAATATTTTAATAAGGTAAATTTTGGCAAAAAATGTAGGAGCAATCTAGTTCTCATTTTAAAATTTGATCACAACATTTTTAATAACACAAATAATAGTTTTTATTGTAAAATCTAAATTATGTAGTCACTGATACGTCCTAAAAATATTAATGCCTACTAAAATGCATTTTTTACCATTTAAAATATGGCTTTTTGGACTTCTTAGTTTTTTTTGTTACTAGTGGGAGAATGCATAAATTTTGAAGCGATAAAGTCTGGATTTTAGGCTAGTCTATGTTTCTGATGTTTTACTATGTTACTATATGTACATATTAGCATTTGGCATGCATGTGATGCGAGATAAGTAGCAAGAAAAAAACAGCATTTGAAAACTTGCGTATTTACTGTTAAAAGCAGCTTTTTTAACACAAAAAACGATTACTTGCATATACAATAGCTTGTTTCTTATAAATTTTTCCCTTCTAGAAACAACGAATAAAAAACCATAGTACAAATTTATAATTTTATTGTAGAAAAAATGATCTGGAATTCGTAAATTCGTTGATGCAAATATGAATTATAATCTTGTAATCGAATCAGAAAACATACAAAAAATATGCCTAAACAAAAAACGAAATGTATACTTGTGTGTAAATCTTCTTTATTTGCTTGTTCTGTATACACGAATTAATAATTTTTTGTACCTGGTAACATGATAAATACATTAATTAAAAACTTAAAATATACGGCTTGTAAAAAATCAATATATACAGCTAAGAAAACCTTCTTTGAAAATGAACTAAAAAGAAATCTTACCGAAAAGAAATTTTGTGCTGGATGTTCAGAAGGAAAAAATTTTTTATAACATATTTATATGAATTAAATACGCCATTTTTTATGCCACAGCCGCAAAAATCAGTCATGACATTTTTTAAAAAGACCAAAAACAAAAACTAACAACCAAACAAAAAAACTTTTTTTACAACAACGTTAGTAAGAAAAAATTATAGAAACAAATAACGTTGCAGATTAAACATGCTTTCAATGGCAAATAGACAAAAAAATGGTTTATGCAACGTATAAAAAACAGTATATCCATACACACATAATTTTACGACATAGCCATATTAATACTTCTGTTTATTTGACTAATTATGTTTTAAGCATATAAAAAGAAGTCAATAGCGTCCGATGAATTATAAGATAGAAAAAAATACAGTGTAAATATTATTGACTTATATTCCCTGTGAATATTGTATGTTTTATTGTTTTTTTGGAAAAACCCTATAATTACAAATTATAAAAGAAATATTATTTCTTAAAAAATCGAGCATCTACAATGCTATTTAGATTTCGATTTCGATTTTGTTTTGTTTTGTTTTTATTTTATTTTTGTATTTTACCTTTTATTTGCATATGCAAAAAAAAAACAGCCTTTATGGATATTTTTCTCTCGAATAATGTTTACACATGAAACAAGTAACAGCATGTTTTTTGTCTTTAAGAGGGCAAATTATTTTTAACATTATTACATGCTTTCATCACATACTTATTGAAACAGTATTTGACATTAGATTTGCGATAGTTTTGTAAAAAGCTGTAAAGTGTTTTTGTTTTTTGTAGGATTGCTGGTCAAATTTGTTGACAATATTTCAGTTTTCATTAGACAACATATTTGTGTTTGTTTTAGCACATCGAATAGAATGAGTCTATATATGTAAGATTAAATAGAGAAAAACGCAAGCACTACAAAATCATACGATTACAGCTAATTTGTTACATTAAACTATTTACAGAAAAAACCATTGCCAAAATTGCACAAACTAGTTTTTTTAAAAATATTAAACAACATTTATCATCCTTGAAAAATCTCTTACAATGCGCGCAATTACAATCCCGATGCATCAGTTCAAAAAAACGAATTTTATAAATATAAAAAATGTTATACTATATAAATGCACAAAATAAAACTAAAAGATATGGCTTACACAATAATGTATATACAATGATTTACAAACTTTGTTTTAACACATAATAAAAAGTAAACAATATTTTGTATAAATAAGCAAAAAAAAACGCACTGAAAGATTAAGGCTTTTAGAGGTATTTATGCGATAATACATATCGGCTTTACTTTTTTTGCCACCGTACATTTTATCTAGATTTATTACCAAAAAAAATTTCGAAATTATAGGGACCACTTCAATAAAAAAATCTGCATTTAATGTGTAGTAGTTTTTAGCATATTATCATTTTTTTGCAAGTTTCTTTAGTTTAAAGCCGCATATTTAAAATATCTAAAAATAAGTTTACTTATGTAAAAAAATAAAAAAATAGTGTATTTATGTAAAAAAAAATAAAAAAATCCTTTTTTTTTTGCAAAAAAATTATTGCTTTTTGCAAATAAATACAAGGTTATTTTTTAAGATTTTTGTTTTTATTTTATGATACAAAAATGTCTTTTTCAACCAATTTGTACAATATTTTTATGTAATGGTTTTTTATACAGTGTACTTTTGAATTTAATTTTACTTCAATATTTGTAAATATGCTCATAGATAAACCATTTTATCAGTCAAAAATTCTATTTGTTATCTCTAGTTTTTTTTAACTAACATTTAAATATTCTCTATGTATTATATTGGTTTTACGGATGTATCAAAAAAAATATAAAATAGTCAAAAGAGATATGAAACTTAAAATTGATATAATTTTCGATCTTTTCTGTAAGGTTTTGTATTTATTGCTATAATTTTTTTGGCTTTTATTGAAAGGTTTGAAACATTTTCAAAAAACATACTTCTGCGATTCTCATACCGCAAAAAAAACTGCTATATATAAATCATTCTTACAAAGTGTGTTTATTTTAATTAGTGATTTTTTATGAGCTTGCATCTAAATTGCTATCAAATGCTCATGAAAATAAGAAACCATGCAAACTATGGTAGGCCCTCGTACATAACAGTGTAACGTACTGTACAATATCAGTACTTAGTAAACTTCTGTACATGGTAAAATAAGATGTATATTTTGTATAAAATTAACATAAAGATACAAAATATAAATTCGTAGTAAAATCCAAAATTACATATTAAATTCTTCCAAATAACATGCCATAAGTTGAGTTTGTTTTCTTTTGTATAAAATATTCATATTTTTTTACTAATAAATCTATATTTCTTTTAAAATGAATATGTTTTAAAGTGCTACATGTTTTACATCACATAAATGCAAGAAACTTATCCCACAAAAATTTAAAATAAAAATATACAGTTTTTTGTATTTTTTTTCTAACAAGTTATTTTTAAAGAAAAGAATAAAACCTCAAAAGACATGTTACTGTAACTTTATAAAAAGTACAGTACGGTGCAGTAAGGTACTTTCACAGTAAATACAGTCACCTGTACCAACGCGAACGCTACACAAAACTGTCTTCAAATATGTTTGTATTACTTGGTCATACCTGTTTCTACCTTCATACAGTGGCGTAGCCAGGATTTTTTTTGTGATTAGGGCCAGTAAGTGCTTTTTACAAAATATGGCGTAAAATCTTGATTTACAGTGTAAAAAATCTTTATTATTTTTTTTGAACAGTTTTATTTTAAAAAGGTTTAATTTCAGATTTTTTTTATCAAAAAAATGTATGCACGAAAAAGACCCCCCCCCTTTATCATTCAAGCGCCAACTTTTTTTTCAGGGAAGGGGGCTGGAACCCCACCCCCCTCCCCCCTTGGCTACGCTACTGCCTGCATACACGTCTATAAGTCATTTTTAAGCGTTTTTTACATGATTTAGTTTAGTTAGCTTTTTTAAAATGGCCTTTTTTCGGTTTATAATAATAAAAATTTTTATAAAAATTATATAGTTGTAAGCTGTATAAATCTCTAAAAAATGCAACTGTATTGTTTAGTTATTATTTAATTTTATTATGTCACAACTGGACTAACATGACGCATAATTAAGAAGATCTTCAATTAAAAAATAATTCTAAAAACCTAAATGTAAAAAAACCTGCAATACGGATTATTTAAGTCTTTTATATTATAATTTTTAAAAAAAAAAAAATTCTGTATTTTGCATTGTTCTATTAAAAACCATCCCAAAAATTGAGTTTTTTTCTTAAAAGTAAAAGAAGATCTTTACTTTGTTCGTAAATATTTCTATTTTTACGATTAAAAAAAATCATTTTATTTGTTTTAGAAATTCTTTTACTTTTTTTATACCCTGGGTCAGTGGCGTACCCAGGAATTTTTGAGCCCGGGGGTGGTCAGTGTTTTTTAGAAAAGTTGGGCTTAAAACTTTGTTTTTCGATGTTTTAAAGTTTATAATTTTTTTTTGGAGAAATTTCAGTTTATAATTTTTTATTTGGATTCTTATAATGAAAAAAATCTTTGCACAAAAAAAGACCCCCCCTTAAATTCAGGCGTGGAAAATTTTCCGAAGGGGGGGTACACCCCCCCTACCCCCCCCCCTGGGTACGCCACTGCCCTGGGTACAAGCTTATTAATAAAAATTACCTATTTTTAGAACAACAACCATATTAAATAAATTTAAACGCGCATAGTAAAATTTTATACGATAAAAAGCTAAAATGAAGTGCTCCTTGAACAAAAAATACCGCTACTTGATTTCTCTGTTTTGACTGGCTTTTGAGGACCAACTATCTCTAATTAAAATTGTAACTTTACAAAATACTAATTCTAATTTTAAATTATCACTTCCTTAGTATAAAAAATCGTTGTTTTTTTGCTTTTTTTAACTAAAAACAACTTTTTATCATGAAAAATCAGTATTTTATACTACATTGTTGTTAATATTTCTCTTTCTAATACATAACAAATATTACGCGTCTTTACAGCTGTGTGATGGATCTTAGACAAGCTCGATTAAAAAGGGTATTATAAAGATTTTAGATCTGTTTATACCGGATTTTAAAAATTAAGTTTTTGTAAATCTGTTGAAAGATTAAGCACTAATTTCATAAAACCTTTTTATTAATCATTTACTTTGTCTTTAGTATATATACTGTGTTTTTATTTATTTTTTCTTTGAACTTCTGTATATTGTTTTGGATCTTACAAAGAAATTTAATATTACTATGAATTTTTGAAAAACATATTAATGTATTTGCAAATATTATTAAATCAATTAAAATTTAACCTTATCCGGATCAACGTATATATCAAGAATTTTTTTAAATAGTTGGTAGTTTATGTCTCCGTTTTTTTATCTCAGCCCACCCCTCGTTTAGATGATCTTTAAATTTTGTATGTTAATCGAATCAATATATTCCTCATTCACAAACAATGCGGAGTATTCAGAACAAGGAATCAAAAATATGACCAAGTATGATGCTGACGACAAATGTAATACAGTAATCCATCAGCCAAAGCATGGAACTAAAGCAGAAAAAAATCCGCGCAGCAAGCATAGAATTAATTATACATACGGAAATATCTTAAAGGCAAATAAATTATCTAGTAAAAGAAAAACTCGAACTGATAAAACAGTAACGAAAAGTACAGTTTATGCAATTAAAGCAACGACTAATCCCACCAATAAAGTCGGCATTCTTAAAATATGTTTTATAAGGAAATTGAAAGAAGATAATCCGATAGAAGCACAGAGTACAAATTTAACTGCATTAAATAAATGTAGTGCGTCACCCACAGCTAAAATGTGCCATCAAGAGGATGATAAGCGTGCAACCCCCATAGAATCTACGAACAACAATCATTATGAACAACAAGTAGCGGAAACATCAGATGACTCGTTCATGTGCCTTTTAAAAGTGTTGGTTTACAAATTAAGACTTGCAGTAAATGAGGAAAAGGGATTTCTGTTTGGAACTATAATTGCTTGTATGTGTAATGATAGCAGTGATTTGGCTATAATAAATGCAAGAAAATGGATAGTACATTTTATTGATATGATGTGTACTGATTACAGCCAAGAAATGCAAGTCAGAAATGGTTTAAGATACGGCTTATTTTGTAGTTTTAGATGTAATCGCATATTTAAAAATGATGTTGCTAATAAAGTGACAAAATATTACCCATTAATCTATACAATAAGATATACTTTGAATTACCTAGAAACATATGAAAAATTGGAAATCTTTGATCATATACTTGAGAGTAATAACGATATTACAAGAGATGATAAAATAGGAATAAGCGCTATTATGAACAGTCATATTATGGATCCATGCAATGCTGATAACAGTAAACTTTTTTTCTTACCTAATTGAGAGTGTAGACGGCATGACACGTAAAGATAAAAGAGGTATACTTACTAGTTTAGTGGCTATAATATCGAGGGGAAAGTTAAAAGCTAATAAAAATTTGATTGTTACTCTACTTTGCAGCATGGGAAATGATTCAGAAAATATAAAAAGACAGATGTACGACGGTTTACGCAGTAAGTCAATTTTAGAATTAGACACAAAGAAAAAGGCCGAATTAGAAATAATATTTTTTAATATGGGTGTCGTATCAAGCAATGTTAAGATGGTATTATTTTCTTTATTACTGGAAGGCTTGGGTGTTAAATCAAGTGATATTTGGAGTGATTTGAAGTCATTCATAGACATCGTACAGGCAGAAAGTTATAGTACATTATTTCAATTATTCAAAGAAATAGTATAGTAAAATATTATAAACCGATAAAATTTTTGTTTTAAAAAATTTTTTACAATGTAATGATTTTTCAAATTATTAAGATGATTTAAAGAGGAAATTATTAAGTTTAAGACAAATATTTATTCTTATTTATTTTGCGTCGTTACCTTAGGGCAGTTGGCGTATTTTATGGCTGATTACGTAGTAAAATTATTTTTGTCACTAATTGATAAAAAATATATTTTAGCTGGTTTTTAAGAAAACATGTGAATTTCGAGGTTAATTTTAAAGCAAAGCCATTTATTAGTTATGGGGTTCTCGAACTATAGTAAGCGTGCCCCCAAGGGGGACGCAAGTAAAATTCGGGAGGAGAGGTACGAGCTACTTAGGTAATATGTTTGCGTTTATAAGTGAAATATATATTTTGATAGCGTATTTATATATTTATACTTTTAACGGTATTGTCAACATGTACACAATTATACAGATAGGTCATCGTTATTAAAATATACGTTTTTTTCTGAATATTCTTACCGCAAAAAAGAATTTGGCAATTAAAGAGGTTCTACAATGGCAATTTTTTTGTTTTACAATTTTTTTTATTTAGCATAATGTGTAATCATGCATTTTATCTTAACTTATTCTAATGTAACTTGCATTGTTAAAAGAAAGCAGGCATAACTAATGGTAAAAACCGTGGTTAAATTTTTGTTCCAGATGTTAGAACATCGAAATGAATTTCTTTTATCATCTTTTACAATGACAAATAAGCGTAAGATTTTATTTAAATAGAAAGAATATGGATAAACACATTAGCATGGTTGTAGTATATTAGTGCGTACTACTAATGTAACAGCTTTTTTTTTCTTGCTAAATAATTTGTTTTTTACTATACTACTCAATTATTATTTTATATAAAAACATGCTTTGTGTGCATAAAAAGTCTTTTAAAACAGCGCAATGTCCATTAACGAGAACTTTAACTGTATAAAGGGCCAGGTATAATTTTTTAAATATACTTTGGTGCTAATTTTCGAAACCAAAAAATAGTGCGACAACAAAAATACTATACTAAAGAAAATTTTCAGTACGTTGGGTCTGTTTTTAGGTTGCAAGTATTATTTAGGAAAAGAAATAATAAAATAACCTTTTATCAAAAGAAAAATCCCTAACCAAATTTTTTGATGGTAGTAATAATACATAAAAATGTGCTGAAAAACAAAAAAAAAACAATAGTTCCGATGCAAAACCTAACAATGTAAAAAA
Source organism: Agrenia bidenticulata (assembly GCA_034694785.1). NCBI lineage: Eukaryota > Metazoa > Arthropoda > Collembola > Entomobryomorpha > Isotomidae > Agrenia > Agrenia bidenticulata. The sequence continues at coordinate 4,611 of JAQFYM010004385.1, read as the reverse complement.
AAAAAAAACTTGGAGTTTTTACTTTTTGTTATGATGCCATATATATATATGCACATGATAACGGTATATTCGTAGTTGAAAAGTATGATTGTGTTTTAAAAAATTAAGGAGCTAAAAAAAAAACCTTTTATATATATTAAGTGCGGTAATGTCAAACAATTACTACAATATTAGTTAGAAAAGTTTATTTTATTCTAAAACGCTATTTACAAGATTTCATTTTTTAATCGAAAACAAAAATATTGTCTGGGTTTTTTTCTACCTTGATGATATCAGTGCAGTAGAATTATAGCCATTGTGTCAAAATGCAAATCTGCTATTAGTTTGCTACAAAAATTTGTCAAGTTTGAGCAAAACAGTAACAAGTGTTAATATCAAGTCCGTTTGAAAACTGTTAATTGCATCAAAATAAAACCTAAATTTACAAAAAAACTCTTTTTGTCCAGACTTATAGTTTTTTAGCAAAATATTATGCAGCTTTTGATTCAATTAGCTTTTTTAAAAAAATGGTAACACTTGAATATATGAAAATTAAGTTTGATAATAAGGTATGTGTATTACTGTTATTATGTTGTTTTATGCGTCAAGCTTTTTACTGCCATCTCTAGGCGCATTTGTACCTTTTTTCTTTTTTTTTTTATTTTAATAAGAACATTTTCTCATAGCACCATTCCGGAAGTATCCAAAAACAGAAATTATCTATATGTCATACTAAAAAAGACTATGACGCTTTTAGAACAGTTATTAATAGGAACAGTTGTTTTTTTAACCAACTTTTTTTACAAAAAATAGAAAAAGATCATTTGTTTTTCAATAATGACTTTTTGCGGTATAAGTCTGCGAGCTCTTTTAAGTTACGGCAGAATTCCGCATACTTGTTTTTAAACGGAATGACAACTATTGAACATGCAATTTTTTAACAAAATCAGGTTTCATTTAAATTATTTTTCATTATACCTTTAAGGACATGTTCCATTTTCATAACCTATGGGTTTTTTCAACTTAAAAGGACCAATAAATCAAAGGGAAAATTTAAATAATGTAGAAAAACACTTGTTTTCATTTATTATTTATAGTGACCTCAGCCTTGACAGTTATTCTCCGTTTAGAACCCATAATAAATTTTCAAAGTGGCAGTAAAAAAGCATTTAAGATAAAAAAAGTAAATAACCACAAAGATACAAAGAAATATGCGCACAAATACTTACGAAAAAAGCAAAAAATGATGCTGTATTTTTGGGGTGATATTATCTATAAAAAGATAAAAAACAAAGGTGTAAATAATCAAAAAAAATATCGTTATGTTTGACTAGTTTTTTTTCGCAAACAGGAATACATATGATGTATACATATGTATTTTAATATCATACAGGTTTCAATGTTTGTCTTAGCAGACATAAAAAATATATGTTTTATGCGGAACTGAAAACTATAAATTCTTATTTCCTGTTTTCTAAAAGTTTTAAAAAACATACATTGTGCGTATATGTCTGCATAAAAATAGTTAGTGTATGTCTTTAACAGTTTTTATATTAAAAGCCCATCAATTTGTACCTAAAGGTTAAAAAATGCAAAAAAAAGCGATACACAAATGACGTAATTGTATTTGTATCTTATGGGAAAAACCTCAACGACAAAAAAGAAACAAGACCGCAGGTTTTTTTTATTTTTGCGTGTAAGTACACAGTTATTGTTTGTTTTAAATAAAATTTTTTTGTCAATGTAAACATTTTGCCTGCTTTAATAGCTGTTAACATATGTGTACTGTTTTTCTAGTCAAACGCGTTTTAATGCTTTAAAAAAAAAACCAAAAAATGGTCGACGAGGACAAAGTATTTTGTGCTTAGACAGCGGTAATTATATGCCCGTGAGAGGCGAATAAACAAATAAAGGGGTGGTGGGGCGTTATTTATTGCGGGGGCTCCTCTATTTGCAAATTGCATTTTTTTTAAAAAAAAATTATACAAAAATTAAGGCTTTGCTTAAAAAATATGTTTTTTTATGCACATTTGGTGTTTTGAAAACTAATATAATAGTTATTAGTATAAGAAGTATAAAAATCATATTACGATCACAACTAAGGCCTAGAAAAACCTAGGGTGATCTCAGGGGCGAATAAATAGGGGGCCCCAAAATATAAGATTATGAAATTTGTACAAATTTTTGATAGATTTTTGGATTGTCACAATTAACATACGCAAATATATTTGCTATATATATTTTTAATAGATAATCTGAAATATTTTTAGGTTTTTGAATTTCGATTTTCATTACGTGTATACTAATAAAATATATAGCGAAAATTCAGTGTAACATGTTTTTTAAGCTGTATTGGTGTTAGGAAAAAGTTCTTGGTTTGTAAAAAAATAGCTGTTATTTTTTTCGTTTTTATCAATAAAGTTCTAAATAACACAAAAATAACAAAAATGTTAGCAAAAACATTAACTTTTGTAATTTATATGTTTTTTAGATACCCGGTACTGTTTTATGTATTTTGACATAAGCTACACATAAAAAACTTCTTAAATCGTATGAATTGCGCATTTTATTCTATTTTTACAAACATTCACTGTTTCGCAATCGTGCGTTATATAATAATGTCAAACAAATATTTTTAGTACACATAAAATTTTCTAAATAATATATGACATGCAATTAAAAAATAAAAAAATTATTTTGGGTTCTTTTTTTTTAAAAAAAAAAACTTAATTGTAAAGTTTCACCTCTAAATGTGGCTATGTGTATATGGTCTAAATATTACAACTTATTTTTAACTTTAGAAAGAAATTCGCATAGGCCAATTCAAAACAGAGCCTGATAAGGTATGATTAGTTCTTAAAAAGTAAACGGGTTGCTTAGTTTTGCGCTTTTTTTGTATACGAACGAAATAGGGTTGAAAAAGGAATGTACAAGGAGAGAAATTCAAGATAAATTATGTAAGTAAATTAGCTAAAAAAAAAGTAAAAAAGTGGTTTAATGACTTTTCTGCTTTCTTAATGCTTCATTACACAATTATAGCGTTGATTGAACTAAAAACAGGCCGTTATGTTGCAGCTTTTTTATTTAAATATACAAGAAACAGTTTTTTTTTTGGGTTTATTAGTATTGAAAAATTATTTAACCGTAAAAAAAAAACTATGACGGTAGTTTATGTTTAAACTTTTATGGGTGAACCAAAATTAATATTCAGAGATACAAATGAATTATACAGAGTGTTTTTATGCGTATGATGTAATCAAAACACTTGTTGTTATAACGGTAAAAATTCTGTGAGTAGTTAAGAACGTCGTTAAATCTACACGTGTTTCAATCATTAGATGGTATTGCTTCGTACGTTTTAGCAGAACGCTTACATATATAAAATATAATCACCACACAAGAAAATGTTTTTGCTTGTATTATTATGCAAGTTAACTAATTCATACTTAATTTTTTTTTCATTAACTCGATTATGTGTCGGCTAATCCACGTTTTCTACAGCCACAACAAATATGGGCGGATTAAGAGGGGGGGGGGGCACTGGGGGCATGTGCCCCCGGGCCCCCGGCTCAGGGGGCCCCAAAAATAAAAATATTGTATTTCGTACAAACTTATATTAAAAGAAAAGGTTTTTGTCAATATTAGAATTCAAAAAATAAGATTGCTATATATTTATTTATAAGAAAAAAAAATATTTCAAAGTTCTTGAATTTTGATTTGCATTAGTCGTTTTACTATAACAATATTATAAGATAATACATGGTAAATTCTTTTTAAAGCTGTATTGGTATGTGTAAATTACTCTGGTTATCAAAAAAAAAAACTGTTATTATTATCGTAAAAATTTAAAAAACTCTAAAAAACACAAGTGTTAAAAAAAGCAAAAAAACAATAAAACTTTGCAGAAGTGTATGTATAATAAAATACCTAGTAATGGCCAACCAATTTGACATAAAACAACAAAAAAAAACGTGTACAATCTTATGGATTTGCGGTATTATCCTTTTTAAACAAGGCACTGTTATCATCAATTTTTTGTCGTATGCTACATTTAAAATTCTAGTTCGACCATAAAATTTTTGTTTAAGTTATTTAGTTTGCAGTTTAAAAATGTAGGATTATTTTAATTTATTTTTTTTCAAAAAACGTTATTGTAAAGCTTGCAGCCTTTAAAGCGCGTATAAAGTATATATATATATTTTTTTTTACACGGCTATAACAATCTTTCAAATATTTTTACTGATTGACGACAATCAACACTAATAATTATTACCAAAAAATTTTAAATACATAATAGGGGTCATCTGGTTTTCCTGTTTATCGGATTTTATGTAATGTTAGATTATAAGTCTTTTTTAAGTAAGTCTGGTACAAATAAATTGCTGTAAAAAGACTATGTAAGAAAGAAGTTGTGTGATTTCAGTGGCGTATCCAATGGGGGATTGAGGGGTTTAAACCCCCTTCCCCGTAAAAAAAAATGCTTGCCCTGATTAAAGGGTAAAAAATTTTAGAAACAAAAATTTTTGCTCTAAACCCCCCCCCCGTAAAATATTTTTTAAAATAAAAAAATAATATAAGAATTTTTTAAAAGATGTGAATTTGTCGGAATACTAAATTATTATACTTTTTGAC
>JAQFYM010004384.1:0-15699 GCA_034694785.1 Agrenia bidenticulata | reverse complement strand
TCGATCCCAAGAGCCTCGTTCCGCGCTTTCAGCGCTCCACTCACTCTTAGTATCGACAAAAGTGTGTTTTGACCTTTATCTCGTGAATCATGTGACTTAAAGTCGGGAGACTAAAAAATTCATGACCGTGATCAAATTCCCTTTTCTCAGAGTAACCACACGTTTAGTCCCATGTTATGTCGGTCAGATCGATCCCCTAGAACTATGTACTCCAATTTACTACATCAATGTTTTAAGAAACCCCCCTGATTCGACCTCACGCCCCCCCCTCGTAGTCTAATTCATCCAATTTAAAATAACATGTCAGCCCCCACTGGTCACACTTTTATCATAATCGACCTAAACTCCAAATTCACTTATATCCAAAGATAAATTCTGGGAAGTTTGGAGATTATGTAACTATTTAATAAAACCCCCAATGATTGACTCTCTCGGGTAATTTATTTGATTAGGACTAAACAAATAAGTCGTAGTGCCTTATATTTTGCAATGAAGTAAATGTATACAAAATTTTAGATTTGTAGAGGCATTTTTATAAAACACTTAGTTTACACTCACACACGAGTTCCCAACGGTCGCTCACTCTTTACTCTTTCATCCTAATTGACTCGTATTCGTAATTCAGTTACTTTCAATAAAAGATAAAGTCTGTAAATTTTTGGGGATTCTGAAAAAAAAACCACAAGGGTCAACCCCGACGGGTCAATTTCTCGACACACGATGTCGCAGACATTCACAGTAGCTTATGTTGCAGTACGTAACCAGCATGCCAAATCTCGGATCAGTGAGTGTATTTTTAGAAAACCCAGTATGTTTGCCCCAACGGGTCATTTCTTTGAAAATTTGCAAAAATATGGTACAACACCTTTTAATATGCAATCAGGTACCTGCTTACCAAATTTCGAAACTTTACGTGCACTTTTAGAAAACTCACTATGGTCAGCCCCAACGGGTCGTTAATTAGACTGATCAATTTCTGAATTATACTATTATGCATTATTTAGTCTCATCAACCCCTATACAAAATTTTGTAGCTCAATGTCAATGTTTTAAGAAACCCCCTCTGGTCAATTGGCCCCCACGGGTCACCTAATTACCCGATTCAACCCATCTTCGAACTTGATCTTTAATATGTATCAAAGACCCAATCTACCAAATTTTGGAAATCTAGGTCAACTCTGTCCAGAGTTATCATCTCCACGGACACGGACGGACAGACGGACAGCAAGACAATGGCGATGCTATAAGCCCTAACGAACGGGCTAAAAAGCATAAATGTTTAGACACATGATGGAATGGATTATTTTGGTGATTAAATAAATGAAATCCTTGAACTAATAAATGTGCTTAAAAACTAATGGATTTCAGACTGAACTCGAAAGCACCGACGAACAAATGACCCTCGATAGATTGTTACAAAAAGTTCCCTCAAGCGTCAAAGAAATAGAAGAGTATCTGGAATCCATTAGAGTTCTTTATATTGATGGTATGTATGATACATCAATGGATTTCAATTGAACGTAAATGTTTGTAATAAAATAAGTAACAAAACAAAATATTTTTCCAGGGTACGTGCGAAAAATTGATGATGATTATTTATTTCGGACTCTTTCACTCATGATAAACTGTGTGGATGAGAATTCGTGGAATTCAGACAATATTGTTAAAAATGTCATCATTGAATCTGTGTCTTCCATTGAACCCATATTTATTTTGGAGAAGATTTTTGACTGGTTCTTTCAGCCGAATGATAGTACAAGTAATTTTTTAATTTATTATTTAAATGTTTTTAATAAAAAATTATGTGGAGATTAAAGATTAACATTAGTAGATTTTCATTAAATATTTTTGCTGGACTGATCTCTTTGAAAAATATTACAGCAGTGTGCTTAAGTTATTAATTGATGTGTTCCTCCTAACGCAGGTTCTCAAGAGTTATATTCCTTTAAGGAGCGAGAAATTTGTAGATTCTTTGGCGAAGTTTTGTTAAAGTCAGTTGGTCGCTTTCATATCCGAGAATTTTTGAAAGTTTGGCAACAAAGTGTTCCTGAAGGTATGCAATGTGTAATGTTTTTAATATGTGGTGAGAAGTTGATTGCTAAAATGTTAAACGGGCTCCTGTTAACTTTCTTCTTTCAGGGCTAACGGTGAACATTAAACAGTTGGAAGGATTTGTGGTGACGAATTCAGACCTCTCCCCAGCTGTAATTTGGTACTTTCCAGAATATAATCTCCCAGAAAGTGCAACAGATCGGTTTTCCGTTCTCTTTGAAACGAAGCCTAGATGGAAGTTAGAAGAAATCAGTCCGTTTCTTATTAATTTGGTGACTGCTACCCAAAATGTCGGAATTTTGTTGACAAAGTTTTCAAGAGTTACTAATGTAAATGGTACGAAATACTATTCTTCAAAGCATTCCAAGTAAAAAAAGACTCCCGTCCAATTTCATTTCTCTTACACTTTTTCTATCTTTTTATATTTATTTAGTACATATTAGACTTCATTTATGATATTTCTATAATCACTTTTCAGAGATATTGCATAAACATACGCCTAATGAACTCGCAAATGTTAATTGGCAATAAACGAGATTTTTTATAAGAGTTATTATTCAATATGTTATGAAATAATCCATCTGTATTGCAAATTGTATTAATAAGGTATCCAATCTTTTGGCTTCCAGTAACTTACGATATTGTTCAATTTTAACGTGTTGTTTATTTTTAAATTTAAATAGGGTTGATTAAGTTTTAATTGCAATTACGTGTGGGGCAAATTATATGGATGGTGTTTTTATATTATCTTAATTAATTAAACTGCTGCGACTTTCCCTCATTACCGTTCTTATGCGGACCTCTGTATTCTAACTACTTTCACTGTATAATCCGCACTGCGGAATTTCATTCTCAGGTTTATTTCACGAATGCAGAGTTTCCTCTGGCTATATAGCACAAAATATCAGCACATGCTTTGTTGAAACGATCTTGTTGAATGCTGGAATTTATAATTCTTTCTGTCTGTGCTTTGTGTGTAAGTGAAATAAGTTTAAGTGCATACGTGAATGGAAGTAGTAAATAAGTCCGCGAGCATTAGTTAGCTTCCAGAGTATAGCTTAAGCTGTGAATTTTGGAAATTTACATAAGATGCATAATGGTAACTAGACTGTAGACCCAAGACCAAGGTTTTCTCCAACTCTTTTTCATTGCATCGTTATTTATTTTCTTTTAAGCGTTTTTTGTACTGTTAGCATTCAATTTATCTTTATATAAGGGTCTAGAATCTCGATTCGGAGATTTCTCTACAGTATACGAACTGTTATATCTATCACTCTGTAATATTTACATTTTTGCTGTCCTTCAGCTGTTCCAAAGAAACGATGCTCAATCTCACATTCTTTCCCACATTGTGTAAGCACAGAAATAGGCATTATTTGACGTTTTTTTCATTAGCCCTTAAATTTATTCATGTGTGTATGAATGGCCTCGTTTTCATCTGCAGCGGGTGGTTTTCGGTTTTCTAAGACACATTGTTTACAATAAATTCACAAGTTTGCTGAAGTATTCAACCATGGTGATCAGTCACTGGAGCTACAAGAACTAGGATTAAGAAATTTTGGAATGCCCAAAGCTAAAATGCGAGTGATTTTAATCCTGGCTTCTCAATGTTTTCTGAGAATTTTCTCATTTTTCCAATTCCAGCAGAGTTACAAGTTTCTTGATAGAACAAGCCAAATTCTGTTGTGCTTTATCCCCAGTTTACTTGAAATTAATTTATCAACTAGGACAAAAGGAGATTCAGTACAATTAATTTTGAAGAGCGGAAAGAGTTCCATGAATGAAATACATAATACAGCTTAAACTCTGCCATTAGAGAAAATTAACTTACTATCTTGCCAAAACCCAAATTTTTTCGTTAACAGAAAATCGATTAATAAAACAACACGCATAGGAACTTTCCCCATTTAATGTGGCAAGGTAAACAATAAACTGTAAAAGCTCATAAGATTGATGAATAGAAGTTAATATAAATGTGCCTTGTTGTGCACTATTGCTACGAATATTCTTTGTCACAATCTCCTGTAAAATGCGATACATGCTCATCAGTGTGAGTGAAGTGAGCTATCTTATGGATATCCAAATCCTGTTAGTGGGAATCGTTTTCTGTGATCTATTTTAATGAATGTAAAACCTAGAAAAACACAAATATTTGTGACAGAATTTTCAACATATTTATTAAAAAATTCTCTAGAAAGGAATACTTTTCTGTGATCTATTTTAAAGAACGTAAAATCCAGAAAAGCACAAATATTTTTGACAGAATTTTCAACATATTTATTACAAGATTCTCTAAAAAAGTTAATAAGTTATATAATACATACAATAAATTTTATGAAATAACATGTTTTTTTGGGAACAAACAATCACTGACTCTCCAGCTCTGGATGGCCGAAGGAATGAGCATGATGAGATGATGAGCCATAAAAGTCATAATTCCCATTTTTGGTCGCATATATATATTAGAAGTGAAAAATCACAAAGCTAAGATCCAGCAAAAAATATACATAATATATTACCTATAAAACTGATCAGTTACTGATTTTGGACCAACATTTTAATGACGAAAAATACATTCAACATTTTGTATGTAAAAGGTATATATTAGTTAAAGTACATACATTGGTTGGGATAAGTATCGTCTAATGAGAACACGGTCGCTCACATTTGATACACATGCTATCCAAGACCTTTTAACACCAAAATTAATTTTAGCCAATAAAATACTAAATAGATGGTAACATTTGTCAAGCTCAAATCATTAATTCTCATCCTCTCCTCTAATTTGGCACGATTTGCCCATTTCATCAGCCAAATTCTTCATCATCGAATTCCCAACCCCGTTCAAGATCAGCATGCTTTTATGGAGTTGTATGATCTATTGTTAGAAGGATTAGACCTTTGACTCAAATGAGAATTTTCTGACTCTTCGCGAATCGTGGAAGGGACTTCCACTTTTTTATAGTCCGTCGCCGAGTGCCCCCGTTTTCCAAAGATCACGCTACTCGCAGGTCCTTGACATTGTTGGCATAATACCGGGGCTATGTGAGGATAAGAGCATAATGTCATGGAATAACACGTACATCCGGCGGAGATGCCATTAAGTGTAGCTTGAAATTGAGTACACTGACTACAACACTGAAGAGTATTTTCGGAGACTTTTAAAGAGCTGTAGCCGCTGGAGGAACATGATGGAGAATATGGAACGGGAACTTCATGCTGGTTAGTTCCTATTTGACCGTTGGATTTTTTACAAATCCCGATCAAGCGAATATCTCCTGGCTCCATGATCACACCAGTGTTACATGGACTCGCGGATGCTGGTCTTGGTGGATCCGGGGCATGATGGTTCCTTGGACGGGAGCTCACAGGTTTCTCGGAACTATTAGGTTCTACAGATAGAATTGGGTCCTTTCGAAATGTCATTCGAATCTGTGGCAAAATCAATTTCAATTATTACAAGAGACCTTTATTGTAATTACATTAAAAACACTGCCATTTGGTAATTTAATTTGTTTAAATCCTTGCAGAACTCTAAATATCTTAAAAATGAAAGGTCTCAAAAGAAAGTCTGGAACGAGATCGATTGGATCCCTTGTGTGAAACATTTAGATTTAAAGGCAGTTTATTATTTTTCGAGTTTATAGATTGAGATAATAGTTGAATTATTAGCTTTAATGAGTGTCGAAATTCAGAGAAAATAATGACTCCTTGTTGTTTCTCGATGGATAAAATCGAAACCATCCCGAAATAGCCTAAAATCTAATGGCAATTCTGTGCTTTTATATTGTTAAGCTTAAGATTCTTCAAACCGATGTATCCATGAAATCACAAAAAATCGAAAACACTTCAAACGACATCGATGTCATGTATAGTTGCAACTTAAACTCTCTAAACTGCCAATATTTATGGTATTTGAACTGCTTGAAATAACATTCAAGTGCGAGAGAAAAATAAGTTACATGACATGACATAATAAATGAGGATAAGCCGAAAAACAAGTCAGAGGTAACGTCAATAAGAGTCATTAATCTAGGATAGTCTGGAATAAAGCTATAACTTTAAGATAAAACCATCATACGCCATACCTTGCAGTGTTGTCGATTTCGTATAGATCGAGTAGGATGGCGGATTAAATCTGTCACACTCCGTCTAAAATTTTTACTAAGGAGACAATAAAGGAGGGGATTTACAGCGGCTTGGCTGTGTCCTAGTAAAATTGCAAACGGAAGAAGTAGATTGACGATATACGTAAGCTGTTCATCAAAGTCAATTCCAGTCTCAAACCCCCCTAACTCATCGTCAGGTGCTGGAGCTTCTTTTGCATTCATGTCCAAGATTAAGCTCAGGACACTGTACGGTAGCCAGCAAAATGCGAATACCACCGCAAGAACCAATAGAATCTTGGCCACACGACGTCTTTCTCGGATTAATCTTCCACCTACGGCAGATACCTAAAAATATATCCCAAAACTGCAGTCAGAAATTAGCTTTCTAAGTAATTGGAGATTCTTACTGAAATCACACCGTCACTTATTTCATCTTTCTCATCTCAAAAACATACTATCGGTCACTATCGGACTTTATTTTATTATTTATAAAATGAACGTCGTTGGATATCATTGGGTACAGATTGGGGTTAGCTGTCTTGAATATTTAGACTTTGGAGATATCAGGTCAGGTAATATTGTTTCCACCAGCCAAACTAGCAGGACAGTTTAAAGAACAGCCCCAGTAGCTACGACTGTAGTTCACATATAATATTTCAGACTCACCGTCATTCAAGAAACTTTCTGATCGTGGGTCGAAATCTTCGCATTGTTTAATTATATTTATTTGACACAACTACCATTAACTAACTACACAATGACAACAAAGAACCGAACCTGCCAAGCAGTATTAGAGTTTCTGTGGTCATTACGCCGTGAATTGTTCCCTGCAGGGCCATGAGTAACTTCATATTCGGGTAGTAATTGACGCGAACAAAGTCGCAGTCCCATCAAAGAATACGCTGTAAATACAAATGTCAATTATTATTAAGACCTTATTAAATGATAACATATCTATCATGTCCTTTTTACTTTGATTTGAGAAATTTTGTTTTTCGGAAGTCAAAAGAGTTTTGCTTTGAGCAGTTTGAACCCGTGAGGACTTAAACTAATTGTAAGATGAGCAAATAACCTCTTTGATTGAAAAATAAAACTAAAGCATGTAAGACTCCCCAAGGACCACTTTCCGAAATTTAATCGAAAATTTTCTCTCATCCTTATAACATGCATGAACGGACAGACCAAAAACCCTCAAGCCCTTTTATTTTTATTTAGAGGAAGAACGTAGAGGACTATTACTAAAATGTTAGTTTATTCTCAAAGCAATAATTTGACTGCAGATGAGAGCCAGGCTCCAGTTCTATGTTTTCGATTCAATTTTTAACTCCTTTTAGATCTAACTAATGATCAACATGGTCAAAAACCCTTTGATTCGATTTAATTCAACATGTTGCAATGTGCACAGTGGGCGTTCTCAACGCTTCGTATAAAACCTTAAGCTTGATACAAACTCTTTCAAAACATCCTGATATTAAACTGCACAGCCACACATGGCTTTAACCACAAAGTTCAATTATCAACAAATTCTTTTGAGTTACTCTGTTCAACGACTGTGCAGCTAGTACTGCAGTCAGTGAGTCAGTGTATTAAGTATTCCTGACCTTTGGACAAATTCTGAGCCAGATATGGGGCGACGACAAAAGGATACGCGACATTTATGTACCAAACCCAACATACTTGGATTTAGGTGTGCACATTTTTTTAAAATTTACAACTACACAAGTTATCAATATAATAGTCTTGATTGATTTCCTTCATAGCGGAAGCTATGATTGCATTCTAAAATTGAGTTTTTGAATTTAGATTTGGGACTGGGACATAATTTTTGGTGCGCCGCGTACATATATGTAGGTTACAGATACTACAGATTAATCATGTAGTCTAAATTTTGACTGGATGTTAATATAAAGTCTACCGAACTGAAAAATACTTACCAAGGACCACAATAACTCCTGGGACGAGGTATACTGTTATAAAACAGAACATTCCAAATGTCTTCTGGTAATACTGATCAGGCCAAGCCTAAAATCAGATATTATAAAGTATTAGTAGTATATATTTACCGTACTAAAAAGTAGGACATGAGATTTTGTGTACTCGAGTTTTAACTCGAAAACATTCTCAGATAAGTGACATTCTTAACTCAACAAGTAATACGTGGGCATAACAATAAATAATGGTACGTCGTTGGAAAGGAACACACACAGTTTTACAAAAGACTTACTGCTACGATTTAGTATATAGTTCTATGCTGCTACGAGATCTAAAATTTAATTTTTCTGGACTGATTACACCGTTCTATGGCTATGAAAGCGTCAGTGTTCTTTTGAAAGCGATAATTAAAACCAGATTATCAGCGTCATCATAAAAAAATCCTTTCAATGTCTAAATAAGATCTCTGCTGCATTTAGTAAATTATTTTCATTTGCTTTACGTAGATTTTTATCTTGAAAAAACCCTTTGCCAAACTGGCGTCGAAAAATTTGTCAAACCCACTATGAGTAGTATGAATCAAAGACGACAATGCATAAAAAGTTGTTGAGATGTAATGCTCGAAAGATGACAACATTTTAGTAGGATAAAAGGAGACGAAGAAGTTTAGTGGATCTAAAGGTACGTACAAGCCAAATCAAATTACCTCGACACAATAGAGAAATTCCCTGGAGTCCCACGCGAACTTGTAACCTTCGGATTTCCGGATGTAAAGAATTGGAGCGAATATCAGTAAGGCTAGACACCATAGGATGAATATCACCTGGAAAATTATGCAACCAGAGAATAGTCATGAGCCCATTTTGGAGATTAAATTGTTGAGTATGGTTACTTCGATCATTAGAAGCCCAGTTTATAGTTTATCTTTTACGTTGCTTAGGCTGTCTGGATGTTATAAAAAAAATTGAAATAACGTAGTGTAGGCTCAAAATACAATACGTATCAAGAAAAGAGAAAGCATAAACTCGGCTTTAGTTTAGTCATATTAATCTATAAGGGGGTGATTTAATGCATTTGGATTTAAATGTTCAATTAATACTTCCTTCATATTTATTTATAAATGAAAAATATAGATACTTTATAATTATAATTGATGTCTGTTTAATTTCTGGCTCCTTTAATTATTCATTTTAAACTTATCGTGAATTTTGAGGATTAAGTTCTGAAAGAGTGTCAGGCAAACTCGCTCAGAGAATTTATGTTTGGTTTTAAAATTACCTTTGTAGTTGTTCGTCGGTTGATAATTTTTCGGCTCATAGGATGCCTAATGGCAATGTATCGGTCAATACTCATCGCCGTGATTGTAAAGACGCTGGCGCTGGCAGAAACTCCTGTAATTGAAATGAGACTAGCAATGAACATCTACTTCACACTTTTGGTACCGCTCACTATTTGATGAAATTTATCCCAATGCATAATGGCTGGGGAAAATGAAGGAGAATGTAAATACATCACATAAACTCAATTATTTAATGGTTTTAATTTTTTGGTTTAGAAATTCAGAGGTGAATGCACAAATATACTGCGCCCACGCGCCTTAGTAATTTCACAACTTTCTCTTTGCATTTCTCAACACAGCCAAGAGTATTATCAAATAATTAGTTTGAATGTGTTTAATTTCACTAGAGATCCATTATATTCCACCCACTTTGGCATTAATGCGTATCATAGTTCCTAGTATTACTGCATTTGACTGATTGTGAGATTAAAAATAAGGTTATTTTTAAGTACTACTTCAAACTAAGTCTGCCTACTTGAATGTTTTCTCTTTCTATAAAAGCTTCTTCCACTTATTGTTAGTAAATTTTCTACCAGGGTTTATTGACGTCAATCTTCTCTCATTCGCAGTAACTAAATATTGGAAAGATTGAGTCGTTACATCGTACCATCATTTGATTTCATTTCCACTACCTTTTAGTAAGATTATTGAGATTGTAATTTTGTATTGATAGTTATCAACAAAGTTATTCGCCTCCAATATTTTCAACTGCCATTAAACTATTATTATCCTTAGCGGTTATTTTTATTTTTATTTTTTATTATATTGTTTCTACTAGTTCTCAGACGCCTCAACCTAGTTGGTAAAATTCCGTTACACACTGGATGGGAAAAGGTTAGTTGAACTATTTTGACATTTGGACTGGTAATAGCTAGGCTTCAAAAAATTTCTATGGGGCAACTGATATCTCACTTGGAACATTCTAATGCCCCTTTGGCATGGCATTTGATCATTATTCCTTGCAAGTGTATTCTATTATTATCATAATAAATATGAAATGATTAATGTTGAAATGAAATTAATGTCTACATGTGACGGTTCGGATTTCATTCATGCATTGCTACCCGATACCGTGCCATTCGCGAACAAAAGGAAATTATTTTGGTGTTTGGGACTTTGGTCGGCCTGATACCAGTTCATGCATCTCAATATTTTTTAAATCGTAGATTTCAGATTCTAAAAAATCTTTGTAAAAAGTTATTTTAATAATTGTAATTGTATATTCATTCACCTAAAGTATTTGTTTATATTAAAAAGGATAAGATTTCGATGTAATTTAATTTTGATGCTCGCGGATTGGCTATAATTTCATTGTTTGATGTTTCGCATGGGTAAAATAGTGATAAAGTCATAGAGTTCTAAATTAAAAAGCGATTTATATTTTGAAATAAAGTTTTTGTAAAAATTTAAAAAAAAAAGAAGGTAAAATAACTTTAGTGTAAGTAATAATGTTTTATAGCTTATAAAAGAACAAAATGATAAGTAAATAAAATGATATATTTTGAATTGAACTGGCACGTTAAATAAAATCAATCAATGGTAGAAATAATTTGTTCAGCTATGTTACTGGTGCTATACAGCTCAAGTAATTTATATTATGAAGAAATATTGGAAAATTATTGGAAATTTAGGCATTTAATTTGTATCGTCCAATTGGAGTGAAAGTTTGAATAGCATAAAGTGAAAGCTTGGAAATAATAACGGACCAACCGCAAAATACCACTCATTTTGCTGATTGAATGAATGATTAACAAGTTGTTGCAAAAAATTATCTCTCATTATTTCAATTCAGGTGAAAAATTGCAGCCCCATAGTTCAAATGTTAACTTCATAGCCATCAAAACAGTATGGGACTCTTTTAATGGCAAAGAATAATGAAAAACCACAAGTGCTTCAGATGAAGTTGTATCAAGTCGATAAGAAATTTGGGATTTCAGTTGTTCGTATGATTTGAGAATTTTTATAGATATGTTCGCGTAATCGTTAAAAATAATAAATTGTCTGGATGACATACCTTGAAGGTAGTGGGAAATTTTGCACATGAAGTCCCCATAGAGCCACAAGGAATAAATAGCTTGTCCGACAGCCATTGGCATGCATATCAACGTAACGAGCAAGTCGGCCACGGACAAATTCACTAAAAAGTAGTTGGTGACGCTAGAAGGTAAATTAAAATTAATTAGCCAAGATTCCGTTTAGTTGTATTTATATCATTTGTTTTGAAGAGCAGTCTCTTTAAATATATAATAAAAAAATATTGGCAATATTCATTCATTCATATGTATGTGAACATTTTTCAGGGGAAAAAATTAAATCAACTCAGGAAAATGGATTATAATTTCTAGAGACAAGCAAACCTCTTTACAAATATTATGATATTGCTATTCATGAAAACAAGTTGTTGATACCAATTTTTATGACGTTTTTGTCTAGGTGCATCTTATGCCAAAGCAAATTAATTGTCATTTTAATAGCAGTTAACTGATAGCAGTTAATTTTATTAGGTGGTATAAATCTAATAAAGCTATTTTTTATTAGGATTTTGGGCATAAAATTAAGTTAAAGTAGAACGTGTGGAGTTGTTAAGATATTAAATTGTTGAGAAGTAAACTTAAATTTTATGTCCACTACAGTTTTAGATAGTGTAGTATGTTACTAAAAAATCGTTGCAAATAAAATTTACCTCACCACACTAATAATGGATATTCATAGTTCAAGGTCAATACTTCGACAGAGATGTTACAGACAGGACAGTCACAGTAAGTTTGTATTGCAATCAGGTACCCGCATACCAAATCTCGCAGATAAATCCCCTATCATTGACTTTCACGGGTCATTTCTTGCATGTGATTGAAAAAAAATGACGGATAATACCTTATATTTTGTAATCTAGTACCTACATACCCAATTTTAGAACTGTAGGTACATGTTAAGAAAATCCACTGTGATTGACCCCCACGGGTTATTCATTTTGTTTATGAATTCCAGATTCGACTATTAGCTCATCATATTATCTAAAGTACTAGTTCGCAAAATTTCGTAGCTTTAAATCTATGTTATAAGATACCCCCTACGGTCATTTGAACCACACGGGTCAATTTTTGGACAGATATAGCCCATCTACAAACTGTATTCCTGATTTAGGCCACCGATGGTGTGTACAAAATTACAGAACGCTAGGTCAACCCTATCGTGAGTTATCGGGGTGACGGACGGACGCACATTGGTGATCATATAAGCCCTAAAGAACGGGCTAAAAATCGACTGTCATCGCAAAGCCATTATTTTAAACCAAAGGTATTCCTACGCTATTGGAATTTCTCAATGTTGATGATAGATACGCTTCAGAATTAGGTTAGCCTTGAAAGCTAGCCACCATTTGTCTTTACTATAGCTGATAGCCTTTCAATAAATCACCATCTCTGTTTACATAAAACTGCGAGACTGCAGCCTTAGATGCCTAATTCTAAATCCTGCTTTATCTTATATTTTTAAACAATATTCTAGGATTGTGTCGTCATAAATAAAACTAAGAAAATATATGTTCGCCATTCTTGGATGTTAACAACAACTTCAATCTTATTCTATTACGGCGTCTCTAATTTTATAATTATAAACTCATGCGGCAAGCCGAAGAATTGAAACTGCAATGGTTAAAATCGCTGGAAACTTCCCACATTTAAAATCAAAACGAAAAACTAAAAGCCTATTGTTTCTCCAGTATTGCATCTAGAGCTTGGCAACTTGATTGATAAAATTTCCCTTTCAAAGATTTTAATTAAAGCAAGAAATTCGAAGCTAGTGAATATTACCATATGCAAAGTAAAAGTAAAGAAGCACAGCAGTTGGTTAGATAGTTCTCTTCAGACTAGTCAATCCTCTCATGTATCCTAACTGTCATGATCCAAAGATTATTAGCACTTTGAAAACTCTAAAAATTGCATGTCCTGTCAACTAAAGGGATGCTGAAATATGAGGAGACCATAATTGACGATGACTAGATTCATATTTTCCTTAAACTTTAGAAAATTAAAATACTTAAAGCTAATCGAAATAGCAAACTAATGAAGTCAGAAGTTGGCCAAACTCTTTTATTAAAATAAAAATGGGAGTGGTTTTGACGTCATTCATCAAAGTAATATTCTTTTACCTATGAAATACGGACTCCACGTACATACATAATGGAATTGTGCGAAAAAATCTGTAAGCTTTTGATTTTATCTGAGTTACAAGAATGATATGATTTGAGTTGGAAACTTCTGAGATTGTTTTGGTCGTAGTTTTACAGACAAAACGATAGAGCTAATCAAAGTAATCATTATAGTTTTATTTTACGAATTAGCTATTTTATTAACCAAACGAATTCTAACACATTACAATGTATCAAAAGTATGTTAGACAGTGATTATGCTAACATGAAAAGGAAAATACAGACATTAGCTAATCAGTTCTCTTACCTTCTTAAGCAGCGATATCTACTAACAACAATAATAACCAGGATGTTGCTTATCAATGACACCAAAAATAGAGGAATATAAGTCACTATTAAAATAATGTTGGGGATTTGGTTATAAACATATAATGGATTGTTGTACAGATCCACAAGAGATTCTGTCAAGTTCTCACAAGAAGATTGAGAACAGTTTAAATCGATCGTAATGAGATCCTTCATTGTAGGACTTCAATGGGCTTGAATGATGTCAATCTTAATGTCTATGTTTGTTCTGTCTGTCAGATAAAAGTCAAATGAAGGAGAAGTTTTGATTCTGCTGACACTCAAGCTTTCTACACTCAACAAATGAAACATACGAATGAAGACATTTGCAACTCCGTTACATAGGATTGGAAGTTGTAGTACTGAATCTGGGGGAAAGTGAAACTCGACTTTCTCCAAGTCAGTAGTCAGATGGAAAGAAAATTCCTTGGCAAAAATAATTGACAAAGTTATACCAACACTGAAGTACTACTATCGAATTGTTAACTACAGACTGAAGTCAAGAATCCAATTTTAGTAACTAGTCTAATCAATAACTATCCACCTAAACCGCACTTCACTATTTATGATTTTTTTTGTGGTATATTTGGTATGAGGAAATACATTTATGTTCGCTTTGGACATGACTGTGGAACTTAGTTTATCTGTACATTTCGAAAATAACTTACTGCTGCGGACCCTGTATTTGGACGAAATTCGGAAATGTGGGAATATCTAGGAACTATAGAGTTCTTGTGCTCCAAAGTTAGACAGCACAAGAATGTGTTCTCACTGATACGAGGAAGAAGAACAGTGTAGATATATAGCTCTCTGGTTTCTGTATTTGTCCTCAGAAGCTGAATGAAATACGGGCACATGCGCTTATGTCAAGTTAGTTCATTTTTGATAAGCCTCAATATGAAAGGTAGAGGTTCCTTTATTTAATAATATTGGGCTTAAAAACAATAATTGAATATTCAAGGTTGTTGAAAAAAAAAGATTCTCTGGAATATGACGAATTGAAAAGTGTTTCAATTATTCAAAACATCAACCATGTCTCTTTATACTCAAAAGATTCAGAGTCTCGGGGCAAAAAAATACACTATTGATTCGATTTTTTAAATTTACTTCATGCTACAAAAATGTACAGTTGACAGTTGGGATCAATTCGATATTACAAATTTTGAAAATCCGTTCAGACATTTTGAAAATATAAATAATTTAGTTTAAGATATAGTTTTTTTGAGTTTTGACGAAATATTCAGAACGAACTTTCCAAACCCCATGCAACATCAAAATTTCAAACCTTGACTTTTTCCCAAAGGCAGAGTTAAAAAATGCTAAGAAATGCGTCTAAAAATCCATTCGGCCAAGCCAAATTCAAGCCGCAGTACTGAATCTATCAATTTAAAAATGAATAGCACAAATTAAGAGCCTACTAATTCTAAAAAAATTTTGTAAAAGCATTACAAAATAAAGAAATTCACTCCTTGCTAATTTTTCGTTAGGGACCCTACTTTCTTACTTCATCCGTTCATTTCAAACAAACCTACTCCAATCCTTTCCCACATTCCCCGTAAATTCAACAGAGGCTTACATTTTTAATATGGTAACATCATATGATTGTTAAAAAATCCATGAGGACAAAATGTATTACTCTAGAACAACTCGACTCGTCTGAGTTAATGCTCTTAAAGTTTTAGAGTGACTGGAAATTATAAAAAAACCTACTCCAAGCAGCTACCAGAGGCCCGTTCGTTAGTGATAGAGTTCATATGGATTATCATATTTAT
>JAQFYM010004383.1:0-15700 GCA_034694785.1 Agrenia bidenticulata | reverse complement strand
AACCGGAATTTCCGGCTTTTTCCGGCTTTTCCGGTCCGGCCGGACCCGGAATAAATAAAATGAGCCGGACCCGGACCGGAAAAAGTGCACCCGGACCCGGTATTCCGGTCCGGCGTAGCCCTACTTAATATACGAGACCAACTGTTAGATCATAAAAACAAAAAACTGTTTTTCACATTGGATTTCTATTTGGGATACTATTAAGTACGCGTAAGGCCAGATGATTTAGAATCCTGCTTTTTGTTTACCATTCAAGAATTTTTCAATTTATTTCCATGCCTTTGGCGTAAGAAATGCATCTAGGACCTTTTAGAAAGCATGTACAACCTGTTACGACATCTGCACTACACAACGACTTGCTTTGACGACCTACTAATGTGTATTAAAGATATCAATGAACATAAGTTACAGTACACAGAAATATTTCCAATTATTAGAGAGCACGAAATATCAATTTAGTTACCAAAAACCTGTTTTTGTTTGAGGAAATAACGTATTTAAGATCACAAATTAGCTTTGGAGAGATAAAGCCGGATACATCGGCCTTAATAGCCGGAAGACAAATTCACAGCGCCTCAAAATATCAAAGAACTAAGAAGTCTGATCGGAATCATAATTATTCGACCATTAATTATTAATCTTCTCAGCGCATAGTATAATAAACTGATAAATCCTAGGAAAACAATACCTGCATATCATGAAACGATTGCGACACACAAAAGGTTAAAGGCATTATAAGCAAACTCAAAAATAGAATAACAGAACGACATCCCGATTACACTGCACCTATCACATAAATGACCGATGCATCTGATTCAGGATGCTGCGTTTTACTTTTTCAAGATGATCACATATTAGGAATATTTGGTATGGAATTCCAAGGCTCTGAAAAAAACTACACCACCCCGGAAAAAAACTGTTTGCAATTATCAAGTGTCTCGAGAACTTTTATAACTCGATTTTGTAAATTCAAATTAATATCTGATTTGATAACCGTAATCTGACATTACTTGTAGACAGCTCTAACTTAAGAATTAACAGATGGAAATACATTTGCAGAGAATATGACATAAAAAGCGGCTATATAAGTTTAAAAAATAATACCGGAGCTGTTTTTTAGCCGAAAAATCCATAAACAGTACAAAAAATTTTTTTAACTACATTATAGACCATCAGACTAAACTATCAGATCAGGAAAAAAATGAAAAGATTTGAAAGAACTCAGAACAAATGATATTAAACCAATTAAGGTAAAGCAAAATTCAAATAAGAAAAATATATCGAAAATTCTTGTAGCCGAATAATAGAATTTTTATTTCATAGAATTTTTATATCATAAAATGATCCACCCAGGAGCTGAAAAAAGCTATACCACGATGAAACAATATTTTTACTTTACTAAAATATAAACCTCTTCTACAAGATTTTGTGAATAAATGCTTGATTTGCCTGCGTGATTAGTCACACAAAACCAATCACGGACAATTATCTGCTTTTATATCGTCTAAAACGATTCAAAATCATCTCATCAGGCATCCTAGGACCAATAGGTAGAGAACTTGACGCAAAACAAAACTTTATTATAACGTTCATCAGAACAGTCACCCGTTATTTTAGCCATATACCAAAAACCCGAATTGATGGAGAAACGCTTCTACAAATCTTCGAAACCCATTGACTTGCAAATCTATGTACACCAGACACCATACTCTAAGATCAGGGGAAACAGTACAAATGAAAAGCATGTAAGTCATTTTGCAACAAAAATGGAATAATTCATAAATATTCATCCAACTTTTAACACGGTTGGGAGTTCAGTTGGTGAGAAAATAAATCAGACCACAACATCTTGATTCAATGTACTGTCGCACATACCAATACACCATGCAATAAAAAGAATAGAGACGACAATTAATACCTTACGTCACTGCAAAACGTAACACTTTGTAAATCAATTAAATTATCATCACAACATCGCGCAACTTGCTTAATATTACACTTATATTGATGAAAAAGCTAATTATTTGCAACAATAAAGAAGAGGAAGAGGCCCTAGAGAAAAGAAATGAATATAGGAAGGATTGTAAATTTGCAGTAATAAAAATGATATGATAACAAGAGGTACGAAGAAAAAAAAGCAGGAACCATTTATAGGCCCATTTAAGATTGTCAATTTTAAACTAAATAATAACCTTTGCTTTATATATTTCGAATACAAACAAGAATGCAAAAACAGTAAGAAATACGAAGTATTGAGAAGTGGCAAAATTCCGTAGTAGACGCACGACAGATAGGAGTTAAGGGGGATAAAATTTGGCCAATTAGATCAACTAGCTAATAAAGTTACATAACCAATATACGAAGTTCCCAATAAACAAAAAAAGGGAAATAAAACTATAAAAGCAATCATTTTAAAATGAGTTTGGAAAAACAGGAGTGATAAGTTAATACAGTAAAAATATTGTAAAATATAATAATTCTTCTAACAAATATTCAGCCGGCCACGGCACATACATATTGCATAAGTATGCCTTTTTATGCTTTCATACCATTTCGTCTCTGCGGATATTTTTGATAAATTTCGCGGATATTTTGATGGCCCTACTTATAAGAAATAGTGTTTTCGTAAGTAAAAAAACGTACAGAGCTACTTACGTAATTTCTTAAAATATTATCATATCTCGATATTTGTTTTTTAGTATTCATCTTTGAAAAAAGAACATGACGAAAAAAACCCTAAACATAGATCTCATAATAACGAAACATAGATTTAGACTTTTCGGATTAATTAAAATGAGAAGATGAAGAATTTTTGCTATAAGGGTTAGAACAAACAAATATATACAATAAATCTGTCCGATAAATCTTTACTATATAAGTTACTGTTTACGTATAAGTAACATTAAGTATATGTAAATAAATTGTCCGTCGTACGTTTTTTTTCGAACTGTCCTTAATTTAATTCTAAGAAAGACTACTATTATCTACGCGTTGTCGCTAGCCTCTTTTACATATAAACAATAAACACTAAACAGCCGCAATATGCGAAGTTTTCAAGTAAATTTCAGAAACTCCACCGTTCAATAGTTAAGATCATTGGAGCTTTTCAATTTTTTTCTTAGGGGCACAAAAAAAAATAATATTTTTAGGGGAGGCTTAAAAAAAAAATTATTTTGAATGTAATTATATACTTAAAACTAAAAAAGAAAAACATTATAAAAAATTTAACATTGAGGGGGGCAACCCCCCAGCCCTTTCCCTCGTACCCCCTTATAGTCCCCCGTTCCCCCTATAGCCCCCCTGAAAAGAACCACTTGCTATAACCCCTTAAACAGCCCTAATTTAATTTTTAAGTTACAAAAGTCTCCGATAAAATTAGATTCTTAATGAGTTCGTGCTAAAGAGTCGTAGTTTGTTTAGATAAAAAATGCATTTATATATCTAAATTTTGCATACACAATTATTACTGAATGTTTATATAAAATAATGCAATAGCGTACTCAGTTATCTCAATCCGATCTTGACTCGTTTTATATAGAACAAATTATATTCAAAGACAAAAATTGCGTTATTCTTTGAAGTATTTTCTAATAACTAAAAAAAATTATTTTTAAATACTGAAAGTCATCAAAAAAAACCTTTCTAAACAAAAATTTACCCTTTAGAAATATAACCTGTACAAAAAAAGCGACAATATTGTCTTTTCTAGAGATGATAAGCATATGAATAAATGTAATACATGATACTGTAAATATTTTATAATTTTAAAAGTTTAAAATTTATGCAACTTTTAAACCTTTTTGCAAAGACAATCTAGTCTGAGCGTATAAGTAAACGTAGAAGAATATCATTTTACACTGTTACATTATGAGTGAGTATCAAGTATCAAGCCAACGACCAAGTAGTTCGAGTATCGGGTATTTTTATACTAGATTACTTACGCTAGTTCGAGCCCCTTCCACTTATTTTTAAGTCGGTAATATATCCCCTAGTGCAAATAAGTCTTGTGTATTTTTAATAAAGTTTTTTTATATTTTTTGATTTTTTAAAAAATACACATTTTTTACATAGTTTTTAAAAGCTTGCCAATTTTTAAATTCCGTTAAATCACAGTTTTCTATAAAATGAAAACAAAATTAAAATTAATATTAATATAAAGTTTAACTGCTAGTCAGCAAAAGCGGAACTATTTTTTTCTCTGAAGACTTTAGATTTGTTATCTTGACGTTTACTCCTCAATTTTTGCTAATATAAAAATGCTATGTAACGAACAAAGAGGTAGTAAATAGATTTTTATTTACAAACAAAAATTTAAGCTTTTTTTTTGGTGGTCGCATTTTTATATTCATACATCAAAAATAAAAAGCAATAATATCTATATAAAACATTTAGTGCTAAATTGCACGTTGAACTTTTTTTTGAAATGCGAGTCTTTATAATGCAAATAACCATGTTTAATTTTTCGGTTATAAATTGTTGTCATTTTAATTAGAAAATAAAAAGTCAAAACAAAAGATGTAAGATAAGTGTATATTACACAATCACTTGTAGTACTGTTTTTGCAAAATCAATTAAAAGGGTCAAAAAAAGTACGTTATATGTATTTGTATTGTAAGACAAAGAAGTCACTTCCAATCAACATCAAAGCCATAAAAAATTTTGTATCAAAAAATTGCATGTAATCAAGTTATTTTGTAAAAATTTACCTCCATTTTCTTTTTATGCCGCAAATAGAACATTTTTACGTAAAATATAACATAATAATACTTAAAGCCCCCTAATATTGTATTGTATATTGTTTTGAAAAAAATAAACTCAACAATAATATAGTGTTTAATATAAATATTATTGGTCCAATATAACTCCGAAAAATGAAAGATTTTTTTTATCAAAATTTTAGGTAAAATGATTACCCTGGGTGAAATCGACAGTCTGCTACCAGTATATGATACAAGTGTTACAAATTAGCGACAAGCTTGATACGTGTACCAGAAAGAGAAGAGTAAAGAAATAGTTTACATATTTAAACTACATTTTATGTAAATAAAACACCCGCCTGCAGTGACTGGCATACTTTGGCGCAAAAATAACCTCATTAAATAATCATAATTATTTGCATCAATTAGCATTTTGGCTGTGGCAATGCTCCGCATAATAAAGTCTTAGGTTACGTAAATATACCGTAACTTACAGTACCCATTTTTTGGTATCAGCATTTTGGTAATCCTAAGAACAAGTCAGCAAGCTCTTTATTAGAAACATTTACGGGATGAAAAAATATTGTTAATATTGTCGATAAATAATAATATATTGTTACAATACAATAACAATTTATTGTAAAAACAATTTATTATTCGGAGGCTTTGATAATACTAAACATTACGACATCTATAAACTCTTATACGTAAAAGTTGTCTTGATAAAATTTGCATATATGATGCATATTTAAATTTTTTATTATACAATTTTTACTTGGGATTCTAAAACAGGAATTAAATACGAAATTTTTCAAAAGTTTTAAGGGTTGTACGAGAATAAAAATTTTATGTCTTTTTTTGGATGAGCCCAACAGATCCTTTTATTTCTTTGGTAAAAGGCATTCAAAATGTGTTTTTAATTTACTTAGCTTTTCTTTATATAGCTGATTATTAATCATTTTTATTACATGTTTCATTTACCCCTTAACCCTTTAGTACTTTACTTGAATTTTAAAAACCCATAAATCTTAATTTTTTTATATTTTGAATTTGCCTCCATAAACTTACAAAATACTTCGAAGTCTTTAAATATACAAAGATCTTAGACTTGTTATATATGTAATTGTACCTGCTGCCACAATAAATGGACATTTAAGTACACCTTATTAAATACCTGCACCTTTTATTATAAACATGTATGCTGTCAAAATCTATCAAATTTCGAGAGAGACGACGTACAAATGAAGCAGATGAAAGTAAACAGTCTTGCCAAGATATACATATTTTAATTCACTTTCCGCAAAAAATGTCATAAAGAAGTCGCATAGAGAAAAAGGGATAATGGAAGTTCTTTCTAAATCGTGATCATTTTTTAAAAAATTGAAAAAGCTATATAAAAATATCGGAATAAAAAAAATATCATGACTAAAGCGATCTATTTATTTACTTTTTGTGTATTTTAGTGCGTAAGTTATTCAACTTTAAAATGGTCAAATTCTATTTTTTAAATTTCCAATACTTATATGCTTTTCCTTAATCTAAATTGATTTACTGGATAATTATTTTGCGAAATATAGACTAGTAAAGTCTTCGGTCAATTTATTATCATCTATATCCACAATTTCGTTTTCATTTTTCCACACTTCTTTTTCATACTACTTGTATAAATTAAGGGGCAAAAAAAAATTAGAAAAACCGGATTAGCTGTATATGAAATTTTAAAAAAAAATGATTAGACGGAACAGGATTCGAACTTAAGACGTCAAAACAACAAATTGCAAAAAATGTACTAAAGGGTTAATATACCAGGTGTCAAAACACTCACAGATATAGTCATATTGATTTTTTTACTATTTGACACAAGAACTAAGACACCACGCTCTTACATGAATTTTGCAGCTTTAGTTTTGGGCTGTGGTGCATTGCCATGCTGTATATCATCATAATAAGATTCTGGTGACAAATCACTTACTGGCGCTTCTACAGTTAGGGGGGGGGGGCGCCTGATTTAAGGGGTCCTAGTCTGGGGCGGGAAAAATCGAAAGGTAAAAATATGGATAATAAATCAAATAAAAACAAATTAATAAGCATGATATGTGGTTTAATTACTGATTAAACTCATTTAATTACTGATTAGGTTAATTTATTACTCCTGATTTTAAAACTATTTTCAATTTAGTTTAATTAAATCAACTTATAAAAAGAACACCTATCATGCTATCCAAGTTGTTTTATTAAAATAACAGTTTTATATATATTTACACTTTTTTTCTTTTTTCCCGCCCCAGACTAGGGCCCCTTAAATCAGCCCCCCCTTACTGTAGAAGTGCCCACTTACTGCTTTTGTATTGTCTCCAACATACCTCTGCAATATATGAAAAACAGGGCTTATAATGAGGAACCCAGTAAATACTCATTATTTACTTAGTGGCCTGTTCGCAGATTACTATGTTGAGAAATGGACAGAAATTATTTAAAATCGGAAAAACTGAGCATTTTTCGAACAAGGACTCAATTTATAAATTAAAAGTACAACAATTTTACTATCAAATATGCTACACAAGAAACATTACTGGTGAATTTTTTTATAGTTTTGTTTTAATTATAAAAATAAAATAGCTTATACGGAAGTTATAATAATTTTTACAAAAATATTAGTTATTGAAAATTTACGGAACTGTAAAAATTTTTATTCGTTATAAACCTTATGCACAATTCCTCTTATACAAGTTTATAATATATTACAATTTATATCTCTTTTATATAATGGATATATGTAAAAAACGAAGATTTTTCGGATTTGTTGTTGTTATTGATATCATGTTTCTTTAACAATATTATAACAAACAAGGATTACATACAGTGAAAAAAATCGATTATACACTAAATTTAATAACACTGCTGAATTGCATATGTTAAGGTACTTTATGAATAAAATCATGTTCGTGCATAAATTGTATACATGTATTTTTACTGAATAAAACTTTAGACGTTGAGAAGTTGAGTTGAGAACTAGGTAAGAGTAAAATAAATTAAGTTAAGCACTGAAGAGAGACTTGTCTTTTTATTTAATTTTGTAATAAACTGAGGTTAGTAGTTTAGAGATTCTAAGCCGTGGTGACAAAAAACAAAGAAAAAAAAACAAAAAAGTATTTATGCTTTTTAACATTTTATCAAAATGATTTTAATTTTTTAAAAATTGCTTGTTTCGGGTTTAAAAATTGCAATAATATTATAAAAGAAAAAAAATTTGTAGCCAAGAAAAATAGTGGCGTATTTAGGGGGGGAAGGCTGCAGTTTCCCTTTGCAATACAAATGTAAAATAAAAGCAAAAACCAATTTCAATGAAAAACATGAGTTATGCAAAAAATGCATTGCCTGTTAACATAAAAAAATAAAGCAAATTAACATGAATGTAATTATCTGCGCTTACAAAGCCTAAAAAATAAATGAACGTAAATGCCACATATGACTTGCAATACATTTAAACTTGCATTAGCCATTTTGCAAGTATTAGCGTCTTAGTAACGTGTTTTAACTCTATTTATATGCAACATTAATCTGCTTCCATTTCATCTTTATATAAAAATATATAGAAAAAAATACGAAACCTCTCAATTGGTTATTTATTTTTACTAATATATAATTTAGTTATTTGATATATAAGTTTTATGCCTTAATATTAGGGCTGGGCCCTAGACCCGGACTTTTTTCCGGGTTTTCGGCCCTGACATTTGGCCCGGTAGGACTTAGGCTACATGATTTTAGCTAAAAAATAACAAAAGGTCGTTTTACAAACGTATATATATTTTAGTATTTTGTATTGATGTTAATTATATACACCACTGCCATGAAATTCTTTTACAAGCGGTTATGAACGTTTTTAGCATAATTTTTTGTCCCATAAAAGTGCTTCGCTAACCCGGACCCAGACTGAAAAACGCAAAAATTGTGCCGGAATCCGAGTCTCGCCCAGGTCTACTTAATATAGTGCAAATCTGAAATTTAAAAGATATAAATACTGACAATTAAATAATATAGCTTTTTCAAAAAGCAAAATCATAGTGACGAAATAAATCTGTATCTACCTAGAAATGTTTTTCTTGTTTGTATAAACATTTTTTGCATGGTATAAATCTGGTAGTAAATATTTTTACATAAAATCTAAAGAACCGTATATATCACTAAAAAGTACAGGTAAACTTGCAAAACACATAAATATATGCTTCGAAAAACATAAAAAAGGTTATCGGAAAAACTGTATGTCAAAAAACGAGAAAAAAAATTTGCTTTAAAATGCATTTTGTGAAAAATTATCAAAATCTACACTATATTTTAAGCTTGGCGTATTATTAAAAAACGAAATATATCAGTCCGAACTGTTATATTTTTTTATTCCTAAAAAAATTTAAATGATAATCAAATTATAAAAAACATTTTATACATGAAAAACCGGAGATCTATTTTTGAAACTAGCCATCCATGAAGATTATTCCTTTGCAGGTAAATTGGTCACAAAAAGAAGTAATGGTAATAATGTTATAAAAACGCAGGCATCATTATACTATCATCAAAATTTGTTAAAATTTTTCTTTTTTGGTAGATTTTCTAAGCATTCATTTTTCGCGAAAAAATTCTTTCCATGACACTTTTTGGTGAAGCGAAATCAGTTTCATAGATAGAGATTTTACTGTATTCAAATAAAAACAGTTTTTATAAAAATGAATTTTTTGTTATTGTAAATAGACCTTATAATGACACAATATACAACTGACGCAAAAGACCTTTTTGTATATAACTCGTTTTCTTGTATTTGATGTACTTTCAAATTAATAAATGGCGATAGACTTAAAAAAAAAAAAATTGTGTGTGCTTTTTTTACTAAAACGTAGCGTTTACGTTTGTCTTATAAATTTTTCGAATAAGCCATACAGTGCAAAAGTTACAAGTCTAGGTTGCAATTGTTTTATAGTTAAATTAAGTTTTTTAGGTTGTATGTATAAAAAAACCGAGAAACAAGACATTTTCTCAACAAAAATATACTGTAGCGTAAAATAATACTACAAATGCAAAAATGTTTAGTCGATGTTTTTCTACTATAATTACGGCAATTTGCAATATCCAGATATATAAGAATGTTTTCAAAGCTATTTTTTTATAAATATAAATAAAAGTAAAAGACGAATTCCAACAAGGCTTAAAATGTGCAATAAAACAGCATGCCATCCATTTAGTTTGCCAATAGTACATTGATCTATTTATTTTTTTAACATGAGTGAAAGTATCTGTATAAAAACACTGACTTCCATAATATCTTTGTTTTTATAATTTAAAAAACTGTTGGAGCCGTAGATCTTGATTACAAATCAAATATAGACGATAAAAAAATCTTCTTATTATTTGTTAGAAATGTTAATCAATTAGCTAGATTAATATCCCTAAAAGAAAAACTTTCTATATCTAAGAACAGTTTTAATTTCTTTCTTGTTTTGCCAGCGCAAATTCCAAAATTCTTCTGGTAGACACTGGCAGGTTTAAAGACGATTTTCCGTGGGGTCAGCCCACGTTATGGAATCTGTGGTAGGAGCCCTGGGATAGAGCCAGGTGAGCCGAAACAAAGCAAAAAAGCAGTGTCGTGAAAGCTGTGGAAGCAGTCAGGTGAGCTCGTTATAACCAAATATTTGCAGTGGATCTTGATTCGACAAAAGACTTTGGGTATGGCCAGGTAAGTTTTTTCAGTAGTTCCGTTCTGGTCATTAATATTTATCTGGGATGGGATTTGATATAAATATTTTTTACTTTTAATCATTCACTGTGATCAAAAATAATTTATCTATGTCCTTTTGATTTATTTTATGTTCGAACATTAAAGAATAAAGCAACAAAACAAAGACTGAATGTGCTGTATATACTGGTTGAATGTTTTATATATTGATGCAGAAGCAAAAATTACATTTACAGGTAGAATACATGTTGCGAAGTAATATGGGTGACAAGTATGCATATGATTGTAAGTTGATACATTGGCTGTTTATAGAGAAATGGGGATATGACCCAAATAAAATTAGTTAAAAAAAACTAATAACTGTTATAAACAATTTGGCTGTAAAATATAGTACTGTTATCATATGATTATATAAAGAATTAAAAATATTGGAACATAGTCTAAATATAAATAGGATATTAAATTGATAATAACTAACATAATAAAACTATTGATTAAATATTTTACTGCTCTACCTAAATTTTGCCGATATTTTGTAAAAATTTCCACGAAAATAAACAAGTTTTTCTGCAATAGAAAGAGTTAAGCGCTTTCTTAATTTATCCACAACAGTACCTGCCAAAAAGAGAATGCGTCTAGATGATGCACTTGATCTAGGTATAGCAAATAATTTTGTGCAAGTTAACAAAATGTGGCACAATCACTTTTGCAATCTTCCAAAAACTTAGGGGGCATTCATCTACCCCTAAAACAACACTTGCGCAAAAAATTTACGTGTTCTAGAACTGATGGTTTTTCCGGCACTGTCGCACGTACCCTGTCCAAAGAAAAGACATATTTGCTTCTGGTATAGTTATTTTTGTAATCTTATATGTAAAATCGCTTTTATGCATCTTAGCGTATATTTCATTATGTACTTTTATCTTTTGATATTCATCACAAAACTTATACGTCTTATATTTTAGGTCCAGAAATGGTATGATAACAATTAATTTTTTTAGATAATAATACTTAATAGTAAAACTACTATTAGCTCTTGCATTATGGCTTTAAGGCGTCGTAAAATAGTATCCTCGGAAAAACCTTTGTATTTCATTATCAATAAATTTGTTAGCTGAATCATTATTGAATAAACGGAGAATGCCTTTGAGTATGAGTCCTTTGAAATATTCTTTGTGGCTTCTTAAACCAAACGAAGAATTTAAATCAGAACGGTAATTGTATAGATTTGTTATCTCCAAATATATGTAATATAGTAAGTGTCTAGCATACAGCATACGTATAAATTATGCTTTTTCGTAGCTCATAAAATCGGGATAGCATATAAAATGTACTTTCCCATTTAGAACATATATTTTTTCAAAGACTATGTTTTGTTCCTATATTAAAGGCCTGTTGCTCCTTAAGTGTTTCTGACACACTTAAACTGTGCTTGAAGTATCCTATAGCTGACCTGCAATTTGCTATTATTGTGGCTATTTTTTAATTTGAAGTGCTTTGTTGACCACAAGTTGAACTAAATGAGCAAAGCATGGAATGTTTGATACCTTAGTCTGTAAATACAGCCTTGATGTTAGCTGCACTAATATAATAACACCAATATTTTGTGCTGTCGACACTTCATTTCTGTATAGTACTACATATGGTTGATTTTAAATTGACAGCCGTTTAAGATACAGAAAAGCCTGCCACCCTAGCGCCTAATCTTGTATTTGCCAGTTTTTGACAATTAAATGCCATGTGATTGCCGCCATGGCTTTTTTGGCTACAGAACTTTTGTCAATCTGACGTAATACTACAATAAACAGTTTAATTAAACTTATTTTGTTTTACTTGGGTGGTTTTGTTTACTATCAGGCAAATTCCTATTTACGAAGGTCGTCCGACAGGAACGCTTATAGTCTAGGTTAAGTGAATTTACAAAATTAATCTAATTTGCAGATCCATAAATCGAACAAGGTAATACATCTGCAATAATGAATCTTTCAAGAAAAGCATCGGAGGCATATTACTTGATTTTTTCTTAAAATACTTTTATTTAAAGTATTCTGTGTATAGGGCATGATTACTGTTTATATTATAAAGCATGAGATTTGTTTAATTATTGTAATTACGTTCATAAAAACATTCCTTACATGACAGTTTTAAATTAAAAATGCAACTAAAATTTAGTCATTTTAGGCTTTTTTTCTTTCGAGTACGTCTAGGTGTCGTCATAGATGTTTTTTCGGTTAAATAATAACGCATATGTTTTAAAAACAAAAAAATAATTTAGTATATTACTACAAAAATGATCGTTTTTTTTATTATTTATTTATTATTAAAAATATATTTATAATAACTAATAATAGTTTTTAGGAACTCCCAACTCTAAAATTTATTGACATATTTGACACGTATGATAAACATTCATCCCAGAAAACAATGCATATACACCCGAGGTTTATGTGGGGGATTTTGGAGTCTTAGACTTCTGATATTAAATCAAATGCAGAATAAAAGAATCTTCTACTTATTTTAACGATATATTAATCAATTTGTTAGAAACATATTCTTAAGAGGAAATGATTTATGCATAAAGAGAACATTTATATATCGTTCTTGTTTTTTCTGCGCACAACCGAACAAAAACATATACTTTTTTATAATAAAATGTAATTGTGTAAAATTAAAGTAGTTGAACACACGAAAACTGTTTACTTGCGTAAAATAATTATTTTTATTGCGCGGATTTCACATTAAATATTGGTGAATAGCTTATTGTTTTAATAAACCTGGTCTTTGTATAAAAACAAGTATAAATTGGCATTGGATATATTTTGTTATGCCTTGACAACAGTTTTCAAATAAAGATAGTTATTTTTTTTTGCTCTTAAGTACTTATTTTGCAACCACCGAGATCAAGAATCAACACTTACAGAAGTTACTTTTATAAATTTAAGTACTTTTTTTTTGTATTATTTACTGAACTATAATTAAAGGCGTTCTTTTTGAACAGTTTTACTACCAAAAAACCAACAAATTTTATCTATTGTAAATTCTTATCATACATGATTATACTTTTTTATACTGCCCAAAGCATACAAAAGTTTATATGCATGTGTGTTTATATGGAATTACAAATTTATTAGCGTCTGAACTTATTTTAACAAAGAATTGCTCAATATGGTTTGTCTTCTTCACCATTTCTCAACTCAGTTTTTTTACTCTTTATCCTTTCTCAACTAAAATTCTCCGCTAAATTTCATTGCCGAGAATAAACATGACTACAAGTTATTTTAATTTTTTATTTGTTGTAAAAAAAACACAATAATATGCAATTTATAGCATAATTGTGTATTTTTTGGTAACACCGGTAGCTTTTTAGTATTTTTATTGTAAATTTGGTGCAAAATGGATAAGATAAAAAAATATACATAAAAAAATATAGCTAATATTTATGTAAATATTGTTTGCATCGGCACATCATCTAATAAAAATACGTTTTTCTTGGTTATAAAGTTTAAAAAGATGCAAAGAGCATTTGATGTATACCGGTATACCTTTTTGCAGTTTAAGCCAAAATTTTTAGATATTTAATATTTTTGTAAACATAAATAAATCTAAATTAAAGCAATGTATATCATTTTACTGATGCAAAAAAAAGCAGTAGATTTGTTTTTCTGTAACTTTTTAATGTATCATCGGTCGATACTAAAAATATGGCCATATACTATGTTTATAAAACATTCTCTAGCAAAAGCTCAGTTGTTGAGATGTCAAAAAAATTTTTCTCGTTTCTCAACTCAGAAATCTCAAACGTACCACTATGTAAATTTATGTAATTACTTAGTTTTTTAGACCAAGCCCTGTTCATTTGTTTTGCATATAATAAAGTTTAAACAGCCTTTGTTCTTTTTTATAAAATCTTTCCAATGTATAAATCGGAAATTAAAAAAACTAAAAGAAATGCGTTATTGAACTCCCTTTTTAAATATGCCTACTACTTATGCTTTTACAAATGATGTACAAAAAAAAAGAAACAATGCAAAGTACTTTGTTTTTTACACAAAAAATATAAATGTCAAACGACTTATTTTTACAAAAAAAACAACCCTATTTGCTTTTTTTCAAAAAAAATTATATTTGCCCGTAAAAAATTCTTAGCTGCGCCACTTATTGAAACCTTAATTAAGTAAAAAAGATTTTTTATCTATCGGTTATAGAAATATATATTTGTTTATTTGCTTTTGTATTAAAAACAAACTTTACAAAATTCTTACTATAACTTAAAAATTTCAAACTGTTACCTTTGTTAAATATATAGAGATATTTTTGAGTATTTTTTATAGACTGTACAATATTGCGAATTTAATTTATTTTTTTAAAGCAGTTTAAAACAATAGGAAATTATATAAAAATAAGGATAAACGTTTTTTTTTTTAATAAAATAAAAATTCATAAAGCATTTTTTTCACTAGTAATAATTTGCTCTATAGAATAGTTTGAACTTTTTAGCAACCAGTAAAATGTATTATAAAAGGAAAGAATAAAAAACTTTCCTATTTTTTTGTCATATATTGGCACATGGTTATTTAACTAATACTTAGAATTGTTTTTATACAATAGAACAACTTTCTGGCGGATCTATGTAGCAATTTTTACTACAATATATATCATTTTGTGCTGTAAAAGAGTATGATAGTGTATTTTACTCTAAAAAGTATATCGCATCCAAAAAAACTGCTTCTGTATTTTAAACAAGGGTACCCAAAAAAGATTACGTAAAAAAACACAAAATGTTATTGTTGTCAAAAATATAAATTTTTTTATAATATACAATTTATTGTTTTTCCTTATATTTTATAGCCACGATGGTAAGTAAATTTAAACCCAGAAATAAAACTATTTATGAAATTTTCTACACTATAATCACTACCAACTTCTATATTCGTACATGTGGTGCGCCTGAAAGGCTAAGTTGCAGCATTCTAAAATACAAAAACGTGTGTTTTCGTATAACTCTAGACTATGAAGATACAAAGAAAAAAATTAATTAAAAACACACAGGGATTTATTTTTTTTTTTATAAAATATGTCAATATATAAAAAACGTTTTAAATTGCCTTACTTTAACTTAATCTACTAATAATTGGCACATAGACGCTGAAAAAATACGTGTACAATTTAAAGACGTCTTTAATGCATTTATGCATATTTTTTTGTCCTAAAATGAAATCAATAAATAATATATTGAATGATTTTTTATTGTTGATTTTTAAAAAAAAACAAAAAATAA
>JAQFYM010004382.1:0-15715 GCA_034694785.1 Agrenia bidenticulata | reverse complement strand
GTCATTTTGAGACCAGAAAATTGACATCTACTCAAAACAGTCGATACTTTACTATTTCGTTGAACGGTTTATTTTTAAATTGAACCCTAGTGGTTAGATAATATACATGAACTCTTTCCCTCTAAAAACGCTGAACTAATTGTTAGCAAATCGTGTGGTCAACGATTTGATATTTACTATTATCCTGTCATTGTTATTATCCATCGGCACATGCTTTACAAAGGATGCAGACTGGTCTGTTTTGATTGCATATTGAACACTGGATCTATAAATCCTAGCAAAACGAGGCAAGGTTTAACAGGATGTGTATAGACTTTGGAATTGACTCTTA
Organism: Agrenia bidenticulata; assembly: GCA_034694785.1. Classification (NCBI taxonomy): domain Eukaryota; kingdom Metazoa; phylum Arthropoda; class Collembola; order Entomobryomorpha; family Isotomidae; genus Agrenia; species Agrenia bidenticulata. The sequence goes on along the minus strand of JAQFYM010004382.1, from coordinate 15,384 downwards.
CAAGATGCGATTTGGAATAAACTGATAACAAAATGATGAAACAGATTTTTATAAACTGACATTTGCCAACAAGGTTTTCCGAGCAACTTGTAGAGGCGTTTTCAAAGTCATTCCTCGTATACTAAACGACGACACTGCCACAGAATCCCGAGATTTTGAAATCCTGAAGTCTATTACATGTTATAGATATGAAAACCCGACCAAGTTTTGTGTGTATGATAAATAGGAAAGATCCATGCGATGTTGTGTGGAATGGACAATTTACCGAAATTTCATTGCATGCTAAAAATATAATTAATGCTACTTCGTGTACACGTGTGCCGCGATGAAAGGAATCGGTACAGAAAAAAAAGTTAAAAGAACTATGGAGTATTATTCGTCATTTTTTGCTAGTGCATGCCAATTGTCAACTACAACAGTAACGTTTACAGACATAGGGACAGGAGAAATGCAAAATTGATATCATTCCAATATATTTAGTGACTAATTTAAAATCCAAAACATTCTGAAGCTTATTTTGGAAAGAAAATATTTAAAAACTATTTAACTGAGATGATTCAGATGGCAGTGGCAAGGGTCATCGTTGGACTCATACTTGTTTCAAGCATAGTAGGTCAGCAAAACAACGTGACTCTCGAACTCCTTCAAAAATTACAAGATCGGATTGATAGTGTTAGTGCCACGAACAGTTAAGTTTCTTACAATTATTTTGAATCTCTCAAAAATTACCTATTTTTTTAATAATTTAATTTAACCGTTTTAATTGACCAATTTACAACCTTTCATAGTCTGTGACGCAGCATGTTATCCAGGATCTTATTCTTGACCGCGTTCATGCGTATTATTTTAAATTTTAACATTCAAACTTTATGGTTTTAAGTTCTGCTTAGTGTCACAACTCTTGAAAGGTGTAACTGGTCAATAATAAGCTTGCAAAAAAATTTTAATTGGGAAGAGGATGATTTCAGAGAACTACCAAAGTCAATTAGATATTCAGGCGAAACAAATTCAACAGTTGGCTGCTACGGAAAATAAAAATTATCAAGATCTGTCAGTGAATATCAACAGTTTAAACACAGCCTTGCAAGGGGTTACAGCTACAGCAAATGCAAATGCAGCTGGTCTCGTGTCTGCTGCAAGTAAAATCACCCGTCTGGAAGCCGAAGTGGCGGATGCCCAATCTAAAATTGTGAGACTGGAAGGGGTGAATAGAATCTGGAAAGCCAATTTCCAAGTTGTTAATCGAACTTTTGGAGAATTAAAGAGAAGATTGAAACTAAATATCCCTGTCCTGCAACTACCAAGTCTTATCGTTCGGGCTGGGTAGTAGTTTACTCAATTCAGATTTTGAATTTAAATTATTGATTGGTAGCATAAGTTGAAATGAGTAGTTTAAACTACCAGAGAAAATCAAAATTATAAAAATTCAAACCTAAACTATGTCGTTTAAATATCATTTCTTCACACCCACAAAATAAAATTTCCCAACTGTGTTTGCTTGTAAATAGTACACAATTCTATGGTATTTAATTGCTACATTAAATTTTAATCTAATTTGCTAAAAGAACAAAATCGGCCGTTTCCAACTGTTGGGGCTCCATTCGGTTGAGTTTATCTACGATGGGATCCAAAACTATATTTTATAGATGTTCAAGTGCAGAGTTGGTACTCACTGGCTAATTCTGCAAGTTAACTGTGAGATAAACTTTTATTGGATATAGTACGGTTAATTTTGTTTGACATTTACTTACATTTTTTAATAGAAGTCAATCTGGCATTGCTGGCTAACTTAAAACATTTGAAAAACAACATTTATTTTAAATCTAGCTGTAACCAAATATAATAAAGGCATCCCTATAAGTTTAATTAAAAGTTTATTAGTATTAATCTTGATGCAAACACAAATATGACAATTTAATTAACAAAACACTGGCAAAAAATATATTCAAAATAGTAGTAGGAGATCCTATAGCGGAATTAATTAATTACTTGGATTATGCTTCCTCGGAGACATCACTTCCAAAGACTGTGAGTTGGATTATTATTTCCATGCTGTCTTCCATCGTCACAACACCGGACTCTTCATCCATCAGATCATCTAGTGGAATGATTTTCCAAAAGGTCGGAGCCGTCGGAGGTGAAGACGCTGAACACTCTTTTGCTTTTGAAAATTCTGAAGGGATAAGATAATCGGGACGCTCATTTCAATCAATTAATGGAGAATTGTATACAAAGCACATTCAATAAATTTCGTTGAATTAAAACTCAAACACAAGATAGTCTTGATTACAAAACTGTACTCATACCTTCTCCAAGAATCCTCATATGCGAAGGCCGTCCATGCCTTACAACCCAAAAGGTCAAGTGATGAGTGACCCTCCGATTTTCCGGGGTCACTAGCTGTGCCCTCGCATGGAGCATTTTCCCATTCGAATGAAGTGAGATAACCCACTTGGTAATTTCTATAGGGGCGAGACCGACCTCCATCGGAACTGACAAGGAAGTCCATGCGTTGTTTCTCCAGATTTCTTTGACATTATGGACTGTCCAGGATATCGTCTCTTTTGTTGGAATTAACTAAACAAAAATCGAAATAAAAACTGAAGGTATTTTTATAAATATTTGGGCAAAAAATTACCGTCGAAGTATACTTTCTTGTGACTGGTTCCATTTTTTCCTTCAAAAGTTTTAGCTGTAAATTTTCAGATATATCAGATCGACTAATGAAAGGATATTTAGGTCTAGTAAAGAATGTCCTTGTTTTTAGTTGCATCTGATGTTTTTTGGTCGTACATGAGATTAGATTTAAATAAATCACATGATGGAATGTTTTTCAAAGTATGTGAGAAGAATGAAGGGAAGGATACATGAGATTTACATTTGACACCTTGTTCAAGTGTAGGGAATTTAATATATCCACCAGAGTCCATTTACCTCCTATAATACATTTTCAGATACAGTATTCCCTTTAGGGCTGGTCAATATGAGAGAACAGAAAGGAGACTGGCTATTTGTAATGAGGGGGAGTGTGGTTGAAGGTTGAAAATTCTAATGACGGTAGAATGCATGCATATCCATGTAGTATATGATTAATCGACGGAGAATCGAGAATTGTATAATAGTCTGTAAGTTAATTTATTTTAAATATAGAATCAGTAATGAGCAGATTGACAGGTTTGAGCAATTAATTTAATGACTTAATGGTGAATGAATGTGATGGCAGGTCGTATCACGGGTCGCTAGCCTTCGATAGCTTCAGTCCCAATAACAATATTCTGTAACGCTGGTAACTAGAAAGTAGTAATGAATAACCCTGTCTCTCATAACTCCTAAATTAAGTCAAGTCGGGTGGATGTTAGTTAAGACTGTCGTGGGATTTTATTCAATTCAAACTCACTAAATACAATCAACGAATACTACAATCAAATATCAAAAAAATCCACAAATCTTAAGTCTCGAAGAGTCGGCAAAAATGAACTGTTTCGAAGGGTCTGTCAAATTAGGACTGGGATCCTTCATGCAGGGATCTGCTCCTTTTTATAGGAGTTGAGATGATGCACACTCTGTCATCAGACATTTCCTGCTTGGGTACAAAGATCAAAGTATCAAGTAACGGTTGTCAAGGTGACCGTTCATGGGTCATCATTGAAACTAATACTAACTTACAACTAACATCAAGTGTTCATACACTTCTCATAAAAGAAGGTTGATGTTTGACCATCTTCCTCTTACAATAAGACAGGTACATTTACCCTAACCGGAATGTACTTTGACCTTACGCCTGTCTTGGGTCAAACTTTACAACAATATACAATGCTAAACTTAAATAACCTCTAAATACCATTTCTCCTACCGACCACCTTCACTCTATTCGAGTAATTGGTAATTTTTTTGCGAATAAAATTTCTGAACGTTTGCTTTCACTATACTATTAAAATTAAACTGGCAGCCACCACCGAGTGTACTGTGCTGGGTCGCGTCGCCAAATGTCAAACTATGTATGCATCTGTTTGAGACAAGTTATGACAGGGTGATATGTAAGTGACACATATCTACCCAATAAATACATGCTAATTTAGATCAATTCCGTCTTGACTAGTTATATTTATGACTCCGTGCAACTCTGCTTTTTCATCCGTATTTTTTGAGTTGGGACAGACACTGTAATAAATGCAAATCAATCAATCAATCAAACATATGACTAAGAGACGTTCGAATACAAATTTTAAAATACTGTCCGTATAAACCAGATTGAATTTTGAATAGGTAATTAAGGGAAGAACTGAGAACTGAGATACCAATTTCTTAAAGTTGCATAATAGATATCGAAAAATGGAACGGTGGTACACTTTTATGCTGTTGGGCGTAGGCTCTCATTTCATAGGCTAAATATGCCCCTTCTTCTTAAAGGTTGTTCCCATTAAAAATCAAATTACTCTTCAACAGAAGTACAAAACGATGTTAACGGAAAGAATGCATTGGGAGCTGCCAGTGGGCTGATAAGAAAATTATATCAAAATGAAAAGGGTCCGACAGGATTGGTGTTGTTGACTAATAGTGACTAGGGATGAAAGGGAAAGTCGGTGTGAATATATTTATACACCTTATTCTTTCTATAGGGATAAACCGGTTACATCCGGTTATATTAGTCCATCGTTGACCAACAAAATTTATAATTCGAAAGTAAATTGTATCATTTATTCACAAGCTGTGACGTTGGATACACCGGCACATCAAAGTAATAAGAATCATTCGCGGCTCTTTGCAGGTAAGATCTATTTCAATAACATTGCAGCTGCCTTCCATTTGTAATGAATGTAATTTAATAAATAATTAATCATAACTACTTTCCCAATTAATTTCAGAAATGCGTAGTATCTTAATTTTGGTATTCATTTTCGGCGTTAATGGGACTGTCCGAAAGCCCAAAGACTCCGCAGAGCTGCAAACAGCGCTGAACAAAGCCCGTGCTGGAGATGTCATAGAATTAATGCCAATTGAATACATCGGAGCCTTCACTGTTACAGAGTCCTCGGCAATCCCAGACATTCCAATTACAGTTAGAGGAGTCTCTGCAAGTAATACGATCACTAAGCTGTCGAATCCCGAAGGAGCAGTTTTAAATGTGACAGCAGACTTCTACATATTCCGTACCTTGTGGATCATCAACAGTAAGACTGGGATGCTTCTGGCTGGAAGCGGAAACGAACTCGATGGTTTGACCTTCAAGGACTCCAATGAAGGGGTGGTCATTTCGGGAGAGAAAAATAAACTACAAGCCTTGACTATGTCCAATGTCGACATTGGCTTGGTCATCAAATCCAATCAAGTAATTCTCCGCCATTCTTCAATCACTTCTGCGAAAACTTCATTGGAAGTCGAGAAGGATGCTCGGGAGAACGAGCTGGATAATAACGTGTTCAACGGTTATGTAAATCTGAGGGGAAGTCAGAACAAGTTCAGCGCGAATGTAGCGAATGGAGGGATGTTGGTTACAGGGTGTGATAACGAATTCACAAGCAATGTTGTCCAGCAGATGAAGCTAACACGGAAATGTGATAATCCGGACAAGGGTCTTAATATATTTAGTATGAGTCTTGATAAGGATTTTGAGTGATTTCATTCCATTGCATGCTATAAATTGTCCAGGGGTACTTGACTATATTTGAATAAAATTAATTGGGCTCCAATGCTATTTCTGATCCCTTATTCGACTTTCTATGTTTTCCTGCATGTGGGTTTGCCAATTCACCCTAGGTTGGTCACCACAGGTACTTTGACGGGACAGGACAAGGTTGAGCCAAGGCACCGACCGCAGGTAGGCTACCGTATCCGGATAGCCCCGTCGCGTCTTACCTCGAGCTCGCGAATAATAGTTTGATTGATTAATTTATTATACATACCTACATATATTAGAGTATACAGGGTTGTTACTAAGTACGGAGTAACTTTATGGCATTGTCATTTTACTGTTAATGCTGGGTAAAAGTTCATTTAATTTAAAGTAAAATATATAGACCATTAAATTTATTATTTAGTGCGTTTTATGTGAAGGTCACTTACGAAGACATGTTCTGTACATATAATTCATTATTAAACATTTCACTTCAAAAAATTATTCTAAATCATGGGGGTTATTTTTTCAGACATAATTTGATGATTCCGTAATTTTTTAACCCCCGTGGACACATTCGTTAGCAAAACTTTAATTTCTATGGTTAGTAATTTTGAAAAATCGAATCAATTAACATTTTAGAAACCTTGTGGTGAATATATTGATTCTTCTTGTAATTCATAGGTAAGGAACTTCTCCTTCCAAGAAGAAAAACTAGTTTATTGCCTTCAACCGTTCAAGCTACACTTTTACAAGAAAGTTAAGATGTTTCGGTGGCGAGATGACATCCGTAAATACTTTGACACGGACCCTTCCTTTGCAGTTTATCGGCAAAGTAACCGTGGAGAATATCGAGTCCTCCGATGTGAGTTCCCTCAACTCATGGGTTGGTCAAAACTTCAGCGACCCCCTGGTCTTCCGAGGTCTATGAAAGCTCCTTATTTCCTCGGACCTTTTGGGCCTCAAGCGGCCAACAAAGAACGAATCTACAGACCTCATGTCAATCGACTTAAGCTGTACAAAGACACGGACGAGAACCACAACACTCTCGACAAGAACAACATTTCCCTCGCTCATACACCCATTTATAAGGGCAAATGGGGGGAAATTAGGGTCAGAAAAGGACTTACAATAAATAATTGAATTTGAAGTAAACCAAGTACAACTTGACTTAATTTTCCATTCTAGGTTGGCTTCTGGAAGGGAAAAAACATCGAAGTCCTTGTGAGAATGTACAATAAAAGTACATCTCATTGGAAAATCCAGGAGAGAAAAATGATGAAAGAGGTCAGGTGACTCGGAATAGTTCGTAAGTTCTTGTATTACAACTGACCCCTGACCCTATTTTATGCAAATTTAGTAGGTATGCCACGTGATTGAAACGGGTCACCCGAACCTCCTCCAGTATTATGGGTCCGTGGAGAATCAATTTTGGAAGTATCACATGTTCGAGTACATGCCCCGTGGTGATTTGCTCGGCGTTTTGAAGAAAGACCCAAAGTATCTTTCAGAAGCAATTGTTAAAAAAATATTCGTTCAGATCGTATATGCCATAAGTCATTTGCATGACAAGGATATCGTCCATCGGTAAGTTTTGCTTACATTTTTAAGCTAATCATTGGACTCCACGATTTCACATGACCATTTGATTATTGGGATAGGAATTTAAAATTGGAAAATATTCTCGTGGGCCAAGACTGGGAAGTTAGGATAATCGACATAACTCACACAGAAAAAACAACAGCTCAGAATCGAGGGGATCGTGACACTATTTCTAAGACGACCTACAACCACGACTACGGACCAAAACTGTACCGGAGTCCCGAACGGATCCTCGCTCAGGGGTTCAATCCTCTCCTGGATCAAGTCTGGGGCCTTGGTGTCATTCTCTACGCCCTCATATTTAAGAAGCTCCCATTCAACCTATCTGAGACTGACCATGAAGCCACGGTGGAAACGGTAGAGAAGGGTGTCAAGTTTGTCAAAGGTTAGTTATCAAATGAACTGAGTCATCTTTAGAAATTACAACCGAAGATTTGATATGATTGTAAAGGCCACCGCCACATCGATCTGAATAAAACCAACCCCCCATTATTATTATTATTATTATTACAACAGAAGATTCCTTCACAAACCAGTTGAATAAATTAACCAGGTCGAAAGTGTCCTGACGGAGCAAAGAGTCTACTCACCGACATATTCCAATGGGAACTCCATCGTACCAGAACCTTTGAAATCCTTGATCACCCCTGGCTATCATCGGACAACATTGAAGTAGCGGAAATGAAGAAATCCAATGCAATCGGACGCTTCAACCACGAGCGCGCGGAAGAAATTCGAGACGAGCCTAAGCGGCTGTTGAATGTCCGCAGACGAATGTTCCGTCACTTCAAGCTATTCAGGGAAGACTACCTTCGTCAACCGCAGATCCAGCAGGCAGAGATCATAAAATTGGAGGGGGTCCTTAGTAACTCCAAGCGTTTCCTTGGCCCACGTCCCTACGGACTTTTCGAGATCAAGGAGAACGTCCAAGAGTTGCAGAAGGAAGAAAGGCTCTACAAAGAAGAATACTGGCCGCGTCTTTATAAGTTCAACCCCATGAAGTGCCAGTACCTCGGAATCAACCGCACTTACTGCAAAACTCGACAAGGGCCCGTGCTTTCCAACCTTAATCGACTGGCTAATAAGGAGATCCCTAGTTACGGACTCCCACCCCCGAAAAAGGGCAATGTGGATGAGGACAAGCATGCCTTAGAAATCTCTAACTCTAAAATGTTCCAATAACTAGCTGATGATTGCAGTTATAAACCAAAATCTTGAATAAATATATAATCGATGCAATGCAATCTCGATTCAAGGGATGATTGTCAATTTGCTTGCACAAGGCATCCTTAATGTTGCTATTTATTCCAATTAGTCCAACGACACATGACTGGGAATTTAATCGATAAATATTGACAGTAGCTTAAATTAACCTCAATGAAATTTACCATTGGAGTAACCAGAGTGAGCAAGGGCCTCACATATCTTGACGTCCACTTTGAGGCGAAGCGTCCCATCGTCTGCCACGCATTTAGGCAACCATTGCGTGTAGCTGGAGCCGAAATCTTGTTGACAGTGCAAGGTGAACTTTTTGGCACTCTCCCTTGATTCCCAGGGTGTAGCTTCGTAGAAATAGTCTTCGTGGGGGTACGCTACACAATATAATTGCTTGCTAATTAGATTCCTGTGAATTAGTAAAACAATCAATGTCAGTGCTCCTGACTGAAACTCACCCATAACAGTGGGACTCCCAGGGGTTTGGAGAACTTGCACAGCCAATTTGTAATAGATGACCTTGGAGGTTGACTCGAGGAGTAAAAGACTCAAAGCCGGTTCATCGTTGACTGTTTCGAGTTGGAGTCGCCATTTCGAATACCCAAGGAAATCCGCGTTTGATTGATCTGATTCGAAGCCTGGGGTTTGAGGATGTCCGATTGGAAACTCTAGGCCAAAGGTTTTCTGAATCCCCTCCGACATAATCTTTTCCATGTCTTCAATCTCCCATACTATCGTCCTTCTCTCAGTGGTCGACTTATTAATAAGATTTCTTAGCTATTACTTGTTTTGGATATAATTTAAAATATTTTAAATGATTGATTGTGATGCATACCTTGGACCGGTAAGTGTAAATGGGGACAGAGTCCGGATTGTCTTCCTGCTTCGTTCCCATTATGGGCATTTTCGGTTGATTTCCAAATAATTTTTAAGTGTGGACCAATACTGCTTTTGAAATTGATAATATAGCAGTAGAATTTGTTGAGTTAGATCTTGGAAATGAAAGGAATGATTTTAGTGACGACGATGAGGGGTGGTTAGTTTATGATAGCAATATTTGGATTATAATGAGGGGCTATTCATAAATTACACGAATAAAGACTTGCTGTTATCTGACTCAGCTAGATTTTCATTATGTTTATTCTAGGTTCAAGGTTCAAGTTTAAATAGTTTTACTAAGTTCCAATAATACGTAGTAGGAGTAAACATATTGTTTCCAATACCAAGTTACCCATGCGATAGAGTATGTTGTTAATCCAGTTATTGTGTATTGGCTTAGTCTCTACTACTAGTTACGGGCTCCTATATTTTTAAATAAGAAAAACTAAAATATCTTCTAATAAATTCTTCAGCACAACAGTCCCTTAGGGTCACTTACTCTTCATGGGCAGTTTGTAGAGCGGGTCAGCAGAAAAGTGTAACTCTATAATCTCTGATTGACTTGTTTAATGTTTACTCAGCTGTGATGGGAATCGGATAGCTAATGGCATATTGAAATTCAATCCAATTGTTTTGGCTGTGGATGTAGCTGATGTAGCATTCCAACTTCACAACCTCCACCTGAATTATGGACGGTCCAATTTTTAATTGGGTCGTCTAGGATTATCCCAGAACAGACTGGCTTCTGGACATTGATATGCAAACGAAAACAGGGATCTCCTTTGAATTTTCAATTGATCAATAAACTTGATGCATATTATAGTTTCTTATTATTGAAATATTTATCATCTGTAATCACAATCTAATTTGAATATTTAAAGAACTCATATAATTCCGCATTTTTGGCCTTCGCCTTGAAGATGTGGATTGATTAACATTTAATAAGACGGTAGTATAAACTTATAAAAAATTTAACATTAGTATGCTACTCGAATAGTATTACGCAGTTCTTTTAGAGTAAACACCAACCTATTTGCTTTGTAATTTAAATTGGCACAAAATAATCATTTAAATCACAAGGATTTACATGAGCAGGGTATTAATATTATGGAGGGCAGTGTGCGTGGAACGACCCTAGGATATAGAGTCCTCCATAATTTCCATCTCAATTTTAAAGAATAAACTGTGACCAGAGATACAATTTCGGAGTGACCAGTCTCGAACCCTTTCCCCAAAATCTGGTCGGAGGGGAAATCGGTTCCCCACCGTTCGTTTGCTCACGGCTTCTCTGAATCGAAAGTTGTTTCCGTCTCTTCGGCCTAAATCGATACAAAAAATTATTATTGATATTGTTCGGATATTTTATTTGAATTAAAAGAGCTATCAATAATCTTATAAGTATTACTGGTGACATCAGTCTCAATTTGAGGTCCGTCCATAACTTGAGCAAAGAATTTGTAAAAGATCACTTTATCATCTGGGAATAGGAGCTGGAGGGTCAGCTCAGGCTCCTGTCCTACCGTGTCAAGGGTCACTCGCCACTTGGATTTTCGGGGCAAATGCTTCTCGATGGATCCCAAGCGCCCCATTTCAAATTCAAAGTGCATCGCCCTCATCACCCCGTTATCCAGAATTTCTTCGAATCCTTTTATTTCCCATAGAAATCGCTTCCTCTCCGATACAGCCTAAAAGCATAAACTCACGTCACGTATAAACAAATCAGAAATAATAAAGTACCAAAAATTCTCATAAATACTGCGAATGAACTTACAGAGGATTTAAAACAATCATCGTAATCTTCGGTGCTTGGAACTGTGTCGTAAGTTGTCATGGTCTGGGGGGTATTAGTATTCGTTAATGAATTGGATCTGATTGAAGGTTCAGGAACTAAGGGAATCACCCGGGGACCTGTTTACAAATATTTTATTAATGAGTCAATCCTGTTCGCGTTTGCTTTTCCATTGTTTAATTCATTTGTAATAACCTGAATTATTAATTGACGGCATTTATTGGACTATGAAGCTGTGAATATAATCGTTGAGGTTCTGTCTGGAATTAATTTCTAATTGTCAGCTGTATTTATGCCTAAAGCTTCCTCTGTAAACAGTTTCTCACTGTTAATGTGTTTATTATTTGAAAGGATTCAATATTGATTGAAAATAGGAGATTTTAAAATATCCGAACAGTCTGGATGATGCACAATGATGGACTGCGTAATTTGATCATGAGGTCTAAGCTCGTCAGAATCTGAGAACTCCGTAGATCCCAAAATATTGCCAAGTTGGACCTGGTGACTATGAATGTTGGAAACGCATTTAGGTTAGCCGATTCACCTCTAATTACCTCCGTCCATAACCAGTTTACTATATTAGTTTTACCAAACCTGGCCTACTCGTCTAGCGTAGTCAAAACAAGTTTGAGCTGATGGCTATCAGTTCAACTAACAATGGAACATACGTAGGTGCCCCTCCGCTTATTTCCAAACGAGAACTGTTTCACTATATTAGATACTGTACTGTAATGTGTTGTCCAAAATTCGTAAACTTTGTAAACTCTATACTAATATAAAACTCTCTAGGGGCATTCACTGTTCTAGTGAGATGAAACGGGTGAATAACCCGATTTTTCATACATGTCTTATTTATACAGGCTCCCATTTATTTATAAGTTTCTGCACACTTTTAAAGAAAAATGCAAAAAAAAACTTTGAAAACTATTCAATGGTTGATGGTATGATGGCTGCAATGGGGGCTGCATCAGATTCTTCTAGAAACGTTTGATGGGGTTTAATTATGGATCTAATTTAATTGAGACTTCCACTAACAATACTAACAATCACAGATTTCATTGTTAAGTGTAAACGTAGATTGAAATTTGTGTAATTTAGTTGAATGGATTAATTATGTTATACAGTATTTATTACAAATCAATACACAACGTAACAGAAAATAAGTCAAGTTACAGAATGTTCTATTTGAAATCAATAATACAATGGCTATTAAAGCATCATTACTAACTTAACTTTACTAAAAATTTGAAAATTCAAATGGACCGAAATGATTTTTAAAATTTAAAATGAATGGGATGATTTAAGAAGTAAAGCGGTTGTCGTTTTTTGGTCCAACTATAGCGTGTTGATCTTGGTTAATTACTTTCGTGCGGACACCTAGACATGCTCTCTTGTAAGCATTGTATACTTAGCTGACAATCGTAAACAAGGAAAACCAGAATAGTTAGTTAGGTTGACAATTAAATAAGGAACAATAACAACATGCTATTCAATCTCCGCAAGATTTATATTCATGTTTGTGCGTTGCAGTTTGCAGTTAGATCGCAGTTCAAAGTCTAAATACGTTTTCACTCTGACTCAAAACTTTAGGTAGAGGGTTTATAACTTAATGTTCTTATTTTCGTCCTGAGTCTATTAGCATACAAATTTAGGATAGGATTTGATGAGTGAATTGCGATTGTTGTTGAGGTTATGTCTTTACGATTTTGGGCATCATTTTATTACCGTCGACTCTCGATGGCTCATTTCGTTGCAATTATAATATAGGGATTAGGGCTACCAGAATTTTAGAAGCTATGGTAGGTGAGGCATTTTTAAATGAGATCCAAAGATTAGTTCATACTTAACCAAACTGCCTAATGGGAAGGTTTTTTTAAAATAAATAATGCAAGAAGTAAGTGCAAGGAGATTATAATTTGGGTACTAATGGGCCACTGGATCGAATAAATAAAAATGGAAGGGCTGATATCTTAGTTACAAGATGAGAAAACTTCAATTCAAATTGAACTCAGCCATGTGGAAATTAAATAATCTTAATTTACCTTCCATAAATCACAACCGTCAAATGGCTCAAATGCATTTCCATCAAGCATTAAGGGCTCTTCATAAAGTACGTCATAGTATGGGATAGATTTACTCCTTGTCTTAGACTCATTCCATCCATTGAACTAGATACTAATATTCCATCTCATTCCTGAACATTATTATTTTCATGATACCTGTAATAGAGCTTTGATAGGGGTCAAATAAAGAAGAAAAAAGACATGGAGAAGACGAAGATCCCTTTGCTAAGTTCTATTTATGTCCATCTATGTGAAATTCGGTATGGAATCTTAAGGCTACAAATTATTTCCAGGAGGTTTTTTTAAACAAACTATTTAATGGCGTAATGCAAACATTTCGAAAATTATTGGATGAATGGCCCCTGACTAATCTTAACAGAAGGACGTTGCAAGAACTGCAAAGTTTTTGAGATGTACCGAGCCATAGTTGAGTTGATACTAAATTTTCGTCTTGTCGACACTAGGCAGATTTTTTTAAAGTCTAGTTAAACTAAGACCTACTTTTGAAATTAGTTGATCCTGGAACGATGAAACATTTATTGTCAATCTTCTGACTATGATTCCATTCCATTTGTATTTACCCGTCAAATAAACTAGAATATATATTTTGAATCACAGAAACGTTCGGTAGGAAGTTGTGAGATATTCGGGGGAAAAGTGTAACTGATGATGAGTATAATTATGGCTACAAGATGAATGGAAGTTTAGATTAGAAATTGAACGAAAATGGAATTGATATCCCCCCCCTCTTGATGATCAACATTATCATTAAAGTCTAGGGAAAACTCCACCCCTATCATCATCAGACCAGCATAGATAATAAAATGATATATCCAATTTAATCCCGACTTGTATGAGAAATATACTATCCGAATTTTAATAATAAGACTCTTCCCTCATATTTTTCAACTACGTCCTGTCCTAAATAACTACCTTCATTTCACAAGACTAGACACATCGAACCATTTAACTTTGATTTATAATATATGGAAATACGATCATCTTAAAGGGCCCAATGATATATCTCTGAAGGATTTTTGAATTCCCTGGGTACATTTAGGAGACGGAGGACTCATTATGAAAGGAAAATCTATCATATTTACTCTTTTCATGATTCACAGAAATACCCGGGTTTCAATCCTTTCACTACCAGAATATATAGAAATGTCAGAAAACTCTATAGGATTTTTCAATACCTTTGGATTAAAGTAAAAAATAAAATTATTCTCCAGACAAGTAATGGTTGATTGATATTAGGGAGTAGTTGCAGACTTGGCTGGAAATATAAATCCTGAGTGGATTTTTCTTTAATTTGATAAAAATATATTTTAGCGACTGTCCATAATGCAATCAAACTGAGCTTTTATTTAAACATGTTTTTTCGCTCACTTCCAGGATTCTCCAGGAAGTTTCAATCTCCATTAACTTCTTTACTAAATAAATAAACATCATTTCCTGTTTCAGAAATGTTCTGCACGAGTTTAGCAGAAACTTGAAAACCTTTATTGACTAAAACTAGTGAAAAGTTGTGCTATCCCATTGGCCTAAGCCTATGAATCTGGCTCTTGTCTAAATATCTGCCCGAGGAATATGAGAGGAATCCAGTGCCAGAAAACATTAAAGTTCAGTGTAAAGAGTTTTGTCCAATGTTTTCGAAACTCAGAACTTAAAGACTGGAAACCTGGGCATAGTTAGGACCAAGAGGAAGAAGATGATGATAATATGTAGGATGTAGGAGATGAGAGAGTTAGGGTAGGAATGTTGACATTTGTAAAGAGTATTGAGGAGAAGATGAGTCAGGAAGTGAGTGTCCCTCCCGGGTTTTTTTGCTTCCAAGCCCGATTCCGGGGTTCTTCATTTCTTCACTTATTATTCTGACTTTTTACTATCCTCCCCTAGCTGCTGTACACTTTTACCCATGACAGTGTAGAGCACAGTTGACGGTGCATTGAGTTTTCGCAGTTATTAAGTATCGACAGATACTTTATGCGAATGCTCTTGCGTCCGTCTGTCCGTCCGTCCGTCCGTCCGTCCGTCCCTCCGCACGATTACGCTCGAACGGGTCAACCAATCTTCATTAAACTTGGCACACATCTTTCACGACCTCTATCTCAGGCTAAGTTCGAAGATGGGCCTTATCGGACAGTCCCTTGAGGGTCCTGCCGTAAGGGTCCAATGTTAACATGCAACGTATAGGGTCATGTGATCTATCGTTGGAAAGC
>JAQFYM010004381.1:0-15717 GCA_034694785.1 Agrenia bidenticulata | reverse complement strand
CTGGGTACGCCACTAGTACGTCTATTGCAAAAAACTGCAGGTTAATGATGCAGTCTTACAGAATTATTTATAAAGAAATAAGGTTTTTAAAAAGGTTAACCCGTGTTTTTTAATGCCTGCAAAACCCATAATATCTTCATAAAACATACAAGATGTTTCTTTACAGCACGAAAACTTATTTTTTGTGTTTTACTACAATTTTAAAAACAAAACACAGCTACTTTACACATTTTTATATTTAAAACAGTTTTACATATGAAAAGGCTATTTTTTGCGCCTAAACTTATATGTAAAACAAAAATAAAAGTATTTTTTATGTTGCAGAAATACGCATCATATTTTAACAAAAAACGGTACAAAAAATCCTTAGTCTTGTAGAGACAACTATCTTTTTTCTGTGTGACAATAGCAAAATGTTACTACGTAACATATATTAACGTAAATTTTGCAAAAATACCCTGCGTGATGGGACAACCTAAATCAGGCTAGTTAGAGTTGGGAAGTTAATATGGCGTTTTGCCTATAAAAGACCAGTTCTTAAAATTTTTCACGTAAACATTACAACAGGAACGCAATCTATAAAATAATTTAAATAGTTCGGTATTGCTTGTTATACATAATTACTGTATCATGCTATTTCTTTGTTTATTTTTAAAACGCAAATGCACGCCTCATGTGATTAAAATCTCTAGCTTTACCCGAAAATTACACCAACATGTATTTAAAATCAATTTATAATTTTTTTTTAATAAAGTCTGCACAATTATACTTTAAAGTAACATCATTTTTTTTTTTACATTTTTTTTTATAGTATTTAAGTAAAAAAAATTATTACTTTTAAATGTTTTTTCCAACAAAAAACGCCTTGTATTAACCTTCATTTAATTTTTGTTTTTTTTAAAGAAAAAAGGTACATTTAGTCGTAAGACATGTATTTTCGTGTGTATTTGCGCCTTTATAGATGCCATAACATGCTGACATATGTATAATGTATAAAACTACGGTATAAACACCTTTTCTTGTATATTAAGAATGTAAAGCAGGTTTTTAGTTTTTCGAGCTAATTTTTACAAAAAAATTGTTTACATTATAGAACTTTTCTTTATTTTGTAATTTATGGAGCATCTATTAAAAAAAATTACAAGTCCTCCTAATAAAGTTTTAAACCTTTACATATCTTATATTAATTACAAAATCAAAACAAATCAATAAACGCACTTTCTTTTTGTGCATGTTTGATTTCTTATACGTAAAGAGGGTGGTTAAAAATAATGGGTTTTTTAAGAAAATATAAATATATAATCAGTAGTGAGAATTTTGCGCACACAAAAAAAAATGTGAAAATAGTTGTCTAATTCAGAAACATTTTTAAGCGATAAATACAAAACAAATAAAATATAATAATATTGTACAAGCAGAAAAAAAACTTTTGGCACAATTTCCTTGGAATAAGATCATGGCTTTATGTATTTTAAAAGTGTGTTTTTTTTTTTACTTAGCCTTTTTTAATTCCTTTTTGCGTCTAAATTTTTGCTTCTTTTATTGCTGAAAAGTTGATGGTATATATAAAGCTGCAACTTTTGTGAAAAACTTTAGTAAATTGTTATTAAAAAAACACATAAGAGTAAAGCATACAATTATATTATTTGTAATAATTTTGTTTTTCAAGTAAACTTAAAAAGGTTTTTATGTATTTCAAAGTATCTTGTAACAATTGTTGTATAGAAATACACACTGGATTTACATTAATTTAGTAAATGAATAGGGCATCTCGAGAAGACATCATTGTATGGATTGCTAGTTCACCTGTACACGAAAAGTATTGTCTAGTATGATTTATCACTCAATAAGGCAACAATGCTATCCTTTGAGTAAGAGCTACAATTATTCTGTACTATGTGGTAACAGTTAAATACAATGCTCGACGGTACGAGCTCTATTGAGTTTAAACAAAAAAAGCAGACCGTTATGACATAAAACACTTTTCTTATATGACAATAGGAACATGTTTTCTTTATACAAAAAATTTAATGTCTTGTATTGTATCTAGTATTTCGCTTTACAATCGAACAAAAAATATACCTTTAGTTCTGTATTGCGGTGTATTTCGATGGGTTTGCTTGTATTTTTCGTTTTTTATTTGATTATTAGTAAAAATATATACGCAACACTGTTAAAAAATTGCGGTATGTGTAAAACAACGCGTTGTCGGCCAAAAACTATTCGTAAACGCATAAGATAACGTTTTTTTGCACATGCGTAAAAAATATAAATAGTTTTTTAAAAAAATATAAACCGAGTTTACCATCCCTATGTTGCCTTTTCGTGTATGAAATTGTTCTGCAGGAACATAAGTTGTATTTTTCAGTATTAAATCCTGTCGAGAAAAAAATTCAGTGATTTTAATGCTTTACCTTGCTGATCAAACAACATCAAGGTCAATTGAATATAAATAAGAGGTATTTTTTCATTCAATAAACAGTGTGCGTGATTTTTTTTGATATTGAAAATAGTTCTCTTAATAACCAATTTAGCATGCGGATGTCAAACCATCTACAACAAATAACTATATTTTTTTTTACGTTTCTTTAAAGGAAATTCTAAAAAAGTAAGTATATACAATCGTAGGTAAAAAAATAACTTAAAATAATAACAACACATAATACCTAGTGTGCCCGGATCATTTACATTTTTTATAGAATAGTCTTTTTTTATTCAGTAAAATTGTCCTGTTGTTGTCTTCCCTTTTTTGTGTCGTTCAATATAAGATCATTTTCGTTGTCTTTTGTCTTATATCAAATCAACGTAAATTTGCATATAAAAAGAAATTGTAATGAATTAAATTGGAATACATTGCGTAAATAAAAAAGCAACTTATGAGTATTTTTTCTACTACTTTCTATGGCAAAAAAATCAAAAATTGAACAAAAAACGTACCGGTATCATCATGTTTATATGAGATAGCGGCAGCAAAATATTTCAGGGGCAATTCAAATTTTTGTAAAAAGCATTTAGTACATAAATTCAAAGAAGAACAGCATGTCTCGTAGGCGAAATTTCAGTTTTTTATAGATTTATATTACAATAGTTTTTCGTTTGTATTTTATAAAAATATACATCTTTTGTATGTTATGTTTTTTGTTGTATGATAAATTGGCGCATATGATAACAATTTTAAGTGTGTATTTATTACTGTAACAATATTTTTTTTTATCTGAAAATAAATGTGTGATTTACACCACATTTTATTGAATTTTATAAAACTAGATATTTTTGGATTCTGCGATATTTTTTTCTATAAAAAACAACGAATTAGACAAATTCTATGATCCAGCATAAATAAAGGAGTACTAAAGTAAACATAAACTGTAAATTTTCTGTTGTGATTTTTTTGAATTGCAAAAAAACGGGTCGTTTAAAACATACCAAACATGCAAAAATTACTCACAAACGTGTTTCATATTCGGTTTAACGTTTTTTTGCATATATTTTTTTTGCCGGGGTTTACGCTAAACTTGTCAAAAAATGACGCTTCCAAACTGATATCGACATACTTGCAACTGATCTCGAATATTCTGCTTACAAATGAGAGCAGATATGTCAAAAAAAAATTGATTCATATGTACTTAGCCTTTAAAATCGATCTAACAATCTTACAACTAAAAAAATCTAAAAAACATTAATATATTCAAAATTTAAAAGAGATACTGCAAAATAGATATCAGGTAGGTTTTGTATATTTCGGTTATATTTGCTGCATACCTTGCTAACTTCATTTAATATAGATCATACTCCAAATATTTTATTTGCAAAATTAATCGACAACATTGGCTAATCGTTCTTTATTTGCTTATATTATTCAGATGTGCTAATTAAGATTCACAATTGTAGGTTGATGTAACCTTGAAAAAATTAGTCTGAACTTATTGTGATATATTCCGATAAGTCTGCAGTTTTTGTAAAAAGACATACCCAAAAACATTGTGTAAAAATGTGCTGCAATCAGGTTTTATTTTTAAAATCTAAAAAATGCTTTTATGTTGTTAATTAAAATCATCATGGTAATTTTTTTCAGCTGAAATTAATTTACGATCCATAAACAATTTTTTTATTCTGAAAATTTTTATTGTATTATAGTTTGCATAAAAGTGGTTAAAGACATTTCTAGATAGCGTGTACGAGTATGCGCGACTTCTTTTGCATTTAAAAAAAAATAGGTATATAATAATTGGCTTTATATCATGTTGACCCAAAGTTACGGTTTAATACAATATGTCTATGTGTATGCTTAGTTTACTTAATAAAACCTTGTCTCCGTGCCGAAAAGTTTTTATGTGTTAACGTAAAAACTTGGTAAATTTATTGAAATCGTGTTTCTTTTTTAAGTATTTTTTAATATCGTATCTTTGCCTTAAAAATATTTTAAAGGCAAAAAAATCCAAAGCGCACCGCTGTACTCACAAAATCGCAGTAATTTTTTTAGCAAGCAAAATTCTAGCGCATTATATACTGCTACTTCCTTAAGTGGAATTAAAAAAAAAATCGTTTTTTTTTTACATCCTCGACGAATTTGAAAATTTTTGATATATAAAATATCAATCTTTTTGCATTTAAAAGAATTTGAGACAAGGTATCAGATATACTTTTCAAAAAGAGCACAAAAAGATAAATCATACATGGCATAAATACCATACTTTATACTTTTAGTTTTATGATATATTGCAAATTCCTTTCTATACCTAGGTACCTACGACGCCTTTGCAGTTTTTAAATACACCCCTTGTCATTGTCGATTTTTTGCGAATAAAGGAATAGTTGTCTACTAATAAACAATAACTATATTCCTCTCGTTAGTACAGCAATTTTTGAGGTTATAATATATCAGTGTATCATTCAGTTTTATCCATATATTTGCGAAGCTCAAACCATAAAGTTTTTACGCAAAGTCATTGATTATATCTAGCTGAGCAGCAATTATGAATAAGTTGTTTACTTTTTCCTGTAACATTTTGCTTTCACTTTTAGCTTGTTCTCGCCCTTTTTGTTTTTAATGTCTGCTTTAAAATCTATACATTTTATTATTTAAATAATATTTTCAGTTAAAAGATTTGGGGCGTAGATCTTAAAGTTTAGTCAAATTATATTATTTCCTAACGATTCTGGTTGACCTGCGTTTATTACAAGCTCTAAAAAATAAATATGCATTTTTTATACTTTAACTGTTGTTTAGACTTTTAGCCGAGTTGAGAGGGTTTATTTTCCGGAAACATTTTTCTAAAAAAAAAAAAAAAGGTGGGTTTTATTATAAAAAATTCCTGGGAATCGGGGCCATGGAAAAAAAAGTCAGGATTAAAATAAATTTTTTTGAAATATTTTGATATTAACAATCCAAGAAAAGCCAAAAAAAAAAAAGAAATTTCCAAAAAAACTTATCTATATTTCCTGTAGTCTATTAGGAAAGTTAAAGACAGGTGTTTACGCATATTTTATTTTAGAGATCTTATTATAGTATAATTTACGAAACAATCGTTTTTTATTAGCTGATTATCGGATTAAAGTTGAAGAAAAAATAGTATAATGAGTAAAACCGTATTTTGGGCAAAAAAATGCATGAAACTGTTTTTTCTGTACATTTTCAGCATAAGTATAGTATCATTTCTGTATAATTCAGCAAGCACAAAAAATAAGCTAGAAATAAATAAAGAGGTTGTGTAATGTTTGCTAACGATAGACAACTTTATTTAATGCCATATTACGGTTTTTTATATAATTATATCCTGAAACAATAAAACACTTGTAATTTCTACAATAGAAACTCCAAAGCAACGTTATTTTGTACGTGATCCATATCCCGGGCAAGACGGAGATGTCTATAAAACGATGTTTAAAAAATTTTTAAGCCCAGGATCTGAATTTTCTGGCAGCTTTGTTTTCTATGTTTCTTTGCTGTCTAAAAGTAGTAAGTAAAATTTTTAAATGTTTCTCTGATGTATCAGAATATATAATAACAAATGTGATCTGCTATACATAATCGTGTGTGTAGTGTAGTATACATTTTGCCAATACATTGCTGCACTTTTGGTTGGTTTTACTACAAACTAAGCATAGCGTAACTTCAGTACATTTTCCACATAAAAAAAATAATCCATAATTTGGCAATAAAGTGTTGTTAATGTGTAATCTCTACTTTGTTATTGCAATGCAATGCTTTTAAGTCACTTAAGCTATTTATTCGTCCTAAATTTTACATGTTTAGTTTTAATTCGGCAATTATATAGTCTTTAAAAACATCACTAATATTTGAAAAGCCAAAATTGCGCAGCTTATAACCTTCTTTTTTAAAACATAAACAAAAAATGGCAACTTTTTTCAACAATCATTTTCTGGATAATTTTTTTATGTCTACGACTACTTATCATCCTATGTGCAACTATAGTGGATTGCATCTAAATAGATTATGCGACACTGTTTTTTATGTTATGAGGACGTTTTTAGAAACTCTATACATCTTCATTATCTGTACCAGTAGCGTACCTAGGGGGGGGGGCCCTGGAAAAAAAAGTTGTGCCTGAATTTAAGGGGGGTCTTTTGTTGTGCAGAGATTTTTTTGAAAAAAAAATCTGAAATAAAAAAATAAAAAAAAGAAAATTACCAATAAAAAATAATAAAGATTTTTTCACGCCATAAATCGTGTTTAACATTTATTTTTTCGATAAACACTGACTAGCCCTCGGCTGAAAAAATTTCTGGGTACGCCACTGATCCGTACAAATATTTTTCTATCGTAATTGTTTTTGCCTTGTTCTTTTAGTTTACTGTTTTATTAATAATCTATATTGTCTTTTAACGACCTGAAAAGTAAGTTGTATGTCTTGTTAAATTGTCTTGTATTCGGGTTCGACATTTTCATGATCTTTCGTCTACATTTTAGTATTCTTTTATGTTTGTTTTTGGAATTTTCGTTTTGGATTTGTTGGTTCATTTGCGTGTAATATTGGAATTATACAAGTAAGAAACAATGTTACATAAAAAAGTTGAAAATTTAACATGGATTAATTGTATCTGGCTTTTTACCTTTTATCTAGAGACATTGCAAAAAAAACAAAAAACCTTTATGCAATCAATCTGAAAAAATATATTTAAAAAAAAATATAATATTGAAATAACAAAAAAAAAACACAAACAAAGACATTGATGTGTTTTTTTATACACACAAGGTGTGTTTTTTTTTTGCGAAAATAAAATTATGCGTGCCAATAACAAGCAACCATTGGCGTAAAAAACAAATAGCAAAATCATTTCTGCATAGTTACAATGGATCTAATGAAAAAGATATTGTTTGAAAGTGTTTTACGTCTCCGCCTGGTTAAAATGTACAAGTAAGCACATAGTTGCACACGCGTGTATAGTAAATAATCGTTGTGGTCGGCTGTACCAACTATGACATTGCGGCGCAACATCATGCAAAAACATCTTGTAAACTGCTGGTCTATTTAGTGTTCAATTTTATCCAAAAATGTATTTGTTGTAGTTTGTCTTTTTCTATTTTTTAGAATGCACGTAATAACGTTATTTCAATCAGTCTACTATATTTTTTTCTTTATATTATTAGTGATATTTGCAAAAAAAACACAATTGCATTTGTTAAATTTTGCAAAAATTACATCATGTTTTCTTTTCCATTATTCAGCGATATAAAAAAAATCTATTGACTATTTTATTTGTTGTTGAACCGATTTATATTTGTTCTATATTTTTTTTATAAAGAAATTTATTTTGACGTTCTATTGATATTGTCAAGATTATTTGCAAACTTTAGCTTTTGACTGAACGCTGTCATTTTAGAGTGCAATCACGTCAAGTACTGCTGCACATAAACCGTTTATAAATTCAGTAAATATGGTTGAATTACGTTCTAACCCCATAAAAATTGTATTTGTACAATAAATAAACAATGGCTTTGTAGATTGCTGTACCAAATGCATACTTTGACAGTTTTTTATATTTTATTTATTACTGCTATGCAAAAAAAAATCAACGGTATGTCGCAAAGTGAACCTTTAAAGAGCTTTAATGACACAAAAAATTGATATATAGAAAAAGTAAATCAAAAAAAATCTGTCGTGAAATATAAGTTTTATGTATGGTGCAATTTGCGTATTTATAAGATGTATTATATGAATATACGATATAACGAAAAATGTCTGTAAACAACGCAAAAAATAACTTGATGTGTATTTAGCAAAAAATTTAGTTAAATGATACTTTAGTAAGCTCTTAGTGCACAATAAAATTGTGTTTCTTGTAAATTAGAATGAAAATACATGATATAAAAACAAGCCAAATTGTCTGCGCAGCTGCGTGAATAAACAATATGCATGATTAGGTGTTTTACAAATAAATTGGGTGAATTGTGATATAGATAATGTTGCTTTTAAGCTCGTCGAGATTGCCAGGACATGTATAGAGAACCGTAAAAATAATGAGATAATACAAAACACATTATTTAATTTTTGCAAAATATTTTTAGAAATGCTAACTAAACCCATTTAGTGATGTATTAAATACTTTATTGAGATTTTATACCAATTTTTTTCTTTAACCTACTGATTTTTCATGCCAAAAATGTACGTGGTTATGCTTTTGTAACAAAAAAGGTTAATACACTAAACATAGTTGTTTTTACTCAAAAGGCAAATCAAATACTGTTTCACGTTTTCATTGTACAATTAATTATCAATCTCTCAAATATTTGTTAGATAAAAATCCCTTAATACAATTTTATTACAGTGCTGTTTGCTCTGCATAGATTTTAGTTGCGTCATCGTATTAAAGCAACTTTTGTATTCTTTTTAAGAAGTCATTGTATTAAATTATTGATGGTTTAGATTACAAAATATATGTATGGTCTAATAATATATACTTATTTTGTAATAAAAATGCAAACTATTCATACGTACGTTGCGAAAAATTTCCGTTGTATCTTTCTATACCATTACGAACACGTAGAGTTGCAATAATTTACTTCATATTTGCTATTAAAAGTGGCAAAATTTATTACACGGTCATATTGTTGTCTTTAAAAATATGTGACTTTTTTTGTAGTCAAGCGTTGTCAAAAAAAATATAATATTGCAATTTTATCTGTCGTCTTTATTATATGTTTATGTACCGATACCAACACTTGTTTCAATACAGAGAAACATCTTTAAGTGATTTCTTTAAATAGTAAATTCTCTGTTAAAAAACAATTAAACAAGTAAAATTTTTAGTGGCCTAATCTAGTTTTCCTAAAAATTCAAATGAAAATTCATCAGGTCAAAACATAAAAAAAATTACGATTATGGTTTTTTATTATACTTAAAGAAATAAAAAAATTTCATAGTCATGCTACATAAAACTTTGTAATCCATTATTTAATTCGTTGTCGTACATACATTACACGCAGAAAGAGTGCTTCATAATGTAGGTCACTTTTTTCGTTGCGCATAGACGCCATGCGGGTAAATATAGCTTTTGCCTTTTATTTTGAACAGCATTTAAGCTTATTTATCTTTTTACCGCATGCATTTTTTTGTATGTTTTTTTTTTCAATCTATCCAGAGGCGACACCAGGATTTGTTATGGAAGTGCAAAAAAAAATACAAGTATTAAAAAAACTAAAAAAAAAAATTAAAAAGTATAATTTTTTTATAAATATATTTATTAAGTATTTTTAACGTTTTAAATGAAGGCCCTCTATAATTTAGGCATACACGTTTTTTTAATGAGGGGAAGGCATTTGAACCCCCCTGCACCCCTTGGTTACGCCACTGATTCCTTCTATGCACAATCTACTGCTTTAAGCAGCTGGAAAAAAAAACACGTAAGACCGTATATCGTCAAAATTTTATGCAAAAACTGTTTAATATTTTTATTTTATTATCTATTGAATGAATGGGAAGCCTAGTTATTTCCGAACCACATTAGTAAAGCCCATACTAATTTAAAAAGTTCAAACTAAATAAACAATCTGCACATACGTTAGTGATAATGAATTACAGAAAGTACAAAAATTGACGCAACTAAGTAAAATACAACCAAATAATATATTATTTACAATTTATTGTATTAATTAGCATTTAAACTGTCAAAATACGTATAATTAAATCAGTTATATGTCTGTAACAATGTTGTCACTACATAAATATTTTTCTACCTCTAATGCTGTCCCTTAACCAAACCTTCCTTACTTATAATAAAAAACAAGTAAACTCATATAGCAGCAAAAACTAGATCTGCTGTGTGTTCGTGTAATATAAATCCAAAAAAAATATATTTCAGTAATTTTTATTATTTATTACTTTAATTAAATACTTTAGTAGATTTTTCTTTTTTTATTGTAAGGTTTCGATTATTTAATTTTATTATGGCGCCTAAGCTTAGATTATTTTTAAAATCTTTTTGCTGTATTTATTCTCTAATTTAGTCTGTTTTTTTTTAATTAAGTTTGAAATTTTTAATTAGGTTTGGATTTTTTTATTTGTTTAATTGCCCTTAAAACCGAAATTGTTCCTAAAAAATCCAAAGTTTAGTGCAACCGCAAATTCTTTACACTGACCTTTTATTAGAAAAATGAAAGTCAAACAGACACAAAACCTCAATATTAGGCTTCTCTGCTTTTTATATCCATAAAGATAAGTTCCAAAATTATATAGAATAAATTATATTACACCGTTCATAAACCTTTGGCTGTACAATTAAGACCATATCAAACTCAATAAAATGCATAACCATACATAAAATAGATTTATGCCGGCATAACTACATACTAAATGTTCGAACGTTGTTTTTTTATCAGAACATCAGCAAAAAAAAACTTTTGAAACAAAAACAATTTTTTTCTATAAATTTTAGCAATTCACAGTCTTCTTAAAACTAGTCCAGGTTTTTTCGTGCAAGTCGCCAAGAAAAAAATTTGTTGTTTATAAAGCGCGTAAAAGATATGAAAAACAGCAAGCAAAGCATCTTAAACTATTTAACGTATATTTTATATGTTTTTGCAAGTTATTTTATCCTTTAATTAATTTTTTCATTTGACGTATATACGTAAACTCGCATATACGTATTTTGAATAAAAATATTGTCAAGAAATTTTTGTATATACGAAATTTTACTTTTAAGTAAATTTTACGTATAGGTCGAACTATACGTAAAATACAATATTTCTTTTTCTTTGTGACATTTGATCTTCTGAAAAATTTGCTTGGGTCAAGGATCTATGCAAAAACCATACAAGAAAAATAGTGAATTTATAGAAGCAAAAATTGATGCAATCAAATACTAATAGTGTATTTCACAACATTTGTGTATAACAAGACGCAATAACCGCATTTCCTGAACGAAAAAAATACGGCGTAAAAACTTAAAAAAATAAGTTTGGGTTGTAAACATTATAAAGCCGGTTTGTGGAAAAAGCCTTGATTTTGCAAAAAGATATAGATTATATTTTAGAATAACTGCAAATTGTGCCGGAATTTTTCAATAATGAAAAGGTAGGGAAAAATTGGTTTGTATATATTTTTCATATGCAAAAATAATATCAAAGGTGTACAGAATACATAAAAAGCATAAGAGACTAGTCAGTAATGACAAGACTTTTATATTTATTTACAAGGAACTCAATTTTAAACCCAATTTAACATGTAAAATGTTTTAAATCGTTTTTTGTAAAGCACTTGATAAATATCTTGCAATAAAATAGGCAAAAAAACAAGAGCAAAAAAAAAGCTTTTTGGTACATCATTAAGCAGAAAAATCCGTTAAATTGTTTGAATATTTGTTTTTTCAATCTGAATGCTGCTTTTATTGCTTATGCGCAAAGCATAGTAAGAATTGATTTTTTTAGGAAAATGTATATTTTTACAATATCTGGTAAAATATCGACTATAAATGCAGCTTTTTTCACTTTTAACAATAAGTAAAAAAAATTTCAATTTTTAAGGTTAATTCATTGATTGAAAATTTTTTTAATATAAAATTCAGATTTAGCTTAAAAAGCAATGGATACAGAGGTTTTGCGTTTTTAATTAGACGAAATTCTCGAAGCGGGGATGAAATGTGGCATACTGGCTGTATCTGCAGCATGTTGTTCTATTTTGATTGCGGTCACTGTTGTAAAAAAATGTTTAGCCGAGTAAAACCCCTATTAACAGCTGCACGCAGAATCTTAGACGGCATGATGACCGCAAGAAAAAACCAAAAACTAAAAAACTAAATTTAAACATAATTTATCATATGATACTTTTTAGCTTTATACATTCTTTTTATATGTCTACAACTTAAAAAGCGAGTATAAACGCACAGACAAATTACAGGTATAGTTAAGATGTACAACAGATAAAGAAGTCACAACAAAAACAAATGGAAAATGCGTTCCAACAATTGCAAAATATTTTCAAGCCCTTTTGTTAAATAATCATACATAAAGATTATTTTTTTCATTTATTTAAGATAAGGTTTATATGGTACGAGTTAAAACAAATTTATATTTGTTTCTAGTACACTAGTAAAGATTGTATATTATAGAATAGCATAAATTTTGATTGTTTGGCGTAATGTACAAACACGGATTAGAATAAGATAAAATTATACGGTTTTGATATTTATGATATGTTTGTAATATTGTTAAAATAAAATATTTAAAAATACTTTACGCCTGGTCTTTATATTTTTTGATTTAACACTAACCATTAGCTTTTCGGTGTTTTTTGCATGATATAAATGCATAGATATGTCACTAGCACATTTTTAGTATCTAACTATATAATAAAATATATAATTTTAGATATATGGGATGAAAAAAATTGTTTTTTTTTTCGTTTTCCACAATAAATCGTACGACAAAAAATTTTTACGTATATGTAACTTTTTGTACGATAATTGCCTTTCGTATATACGCTAAATCGTGGACTACCTTTTAGACTTTTGTTTTGTTTTTTTTTGTTTTGATTTTATAAATTTTTCAATCTAAATGTATTTTTATCATTATTAATTTTTAGAATATTAAAAAAATGATAATGCTTTTTCCATATGACTATTTGTCAGGTCATTTTTGAAACATACGACTACTGGGAAACTAGTAAATCATGGAAAACATACAAAAAAAAACATTTAAAACTATGAAAAAGCTGTATGAAGCATTTATAACAATACAATTATTGTTGTTTTTTTTTTTTTTGCTTAGCATGTTTATATATACTTTTTCGTTTAAATATTTGCCCCTAGTTTTATAAAAAGTACAATAACTTGTTCTTCGTATTCTTCAATGCCGCTGAATAGTTGCAGCTATAGAAAAGGTTGATCTTTAATGTTTTTTTGGCTTAACTATAGCATCTTTTGGCTTTCATTATGTTTTTGTAACATGGTATATTGTATACAGCATATTTTATTGCTTTTATACTGTAAAATAATAAAAAATGGCGTTTTAAACTTACAAAATCCTTACACAAACCTTTAAATATTTTCTGGATTTCAGTAAATAATTTGAGAAACCAATTATGTATTTTTGCTGTTGGTTTAAAAAAAAGCATTAAAAACGAAGAAAAAAGCATTTATAACTTTAACAAGCATTTATGGTTAAAAAAGCAAATGGTTTGCCCTACTTATAGCAGTATAACTTTTTTGTATTTTAAAATATGCGGACCCAGTAAACATTTACAATAAAATGTAATTTGAAGCTTGAGGTATGTATAGTAATTTTAGTATTTTTTATGGTTTTTTTTTTATTTTTTATTTCTGTTTTAATATACTCTTTTATAGATTTGGTTTTACTCATTTTTTATGTTTGCAGCTGCATGAGCCCTCGAAAACAAGCGTTAGATATAGTTTTTTACCAATACACCGCAATTTTTTTTATTATAGGCAGCACACTGTAGAAAAAATACACAAAAAGTATTTTTTTGTTGTCTTGCAAAAATTGAAGTGATTTTGACAAAAATTAACAGTCAAATGAGATTTTGCGCATTTAATATAAAGTGGTTTATAATTGTAAAACTAAACATTGTAATTATTTTGCCGATCTAAAACAATTTATTTGTGTAAACAAAGATAACGTTTTATATTTTTATATATATATGTTAAGTTTTTTTTTTTAAGATTCACCAAGTTTATACAGATTTGTTATGGAATTTTTATCAATACATGCATAGAAGTAAAAAAAAAAACTGTTATAGTATTTTGTTTGTATACTTTTATGAAATGCGTATTATTCATGTTATTAAAAAGCGGCAATTGCATTTGTGATGTATTTTTTTTTGAGGGCTACAATCGGCTAATATATATAAATTTGCATAGGATTTTTGCTTTGGTTACGTTTTATTTTCAGTAACTAAAAAAAATTTAAATATGCAAATATTGTTAAGTATCTTAAAAATTTGTTATTTACTTGACTGCTTAAAATACCGTAACGATTTTAGAATAAAAAAATGGATAGTCAAAATGCCTAGAAACATTTACGACAGTTTATAAAAACTCTTTACCGTTTTTCCAAATTATTTTCTTATATAATTATATTACATTTTTTTTGCGAAGCAGTATATTTATTTAGCATTGCTTTAGTAACAAAAAAGAAACAGTATAAAATATTAATATTAATATTTTCTTTTTTTCTGTTTCTCTCTAAAAATTGAGCTCTTTTCTATAGTAAGAAAAAAAGTATTTTGTTGCAAAACTTGGTTAAAACTGAACCTCAAGTGTGTTGTATGAAATATTTTTTTCTTATATTTTTGTTTAAAAAAGGCTTAAAATGTTAAAATTGTATTCTATACATAAATTGAACATACCGCATAAAATTAGAAATGCAAAAAAAAAAAGCTTTATATACTTGTTTATCAACAAAAAAATTTAACCAAAAATAAAATCTTATAAATATAAAACATTTAGACTTATCAGAATAAATGTATCTTACTTAGGTTACCTTATATAAAAAAAAACATAATTCATTTTTTAATAAGTCAAAATTTGTCGGTATAAAAATACATATTCATGCAGTCTTTTATGATCAAAATAATGCTTTGAAAAACGAAAAATGTGTAAGAAATAAACTAACAGCGCATTACAGAACAATAACGCGAAAAAGCATGGTAATGCAAAGATTTTTGTAATTTTATAAGAGATTAGTAAGTTTAAACTATTTTTCTCTAATCGAATCCTTTTTTTAATGTACAAAAACACATTAAAACAGATCGTTCTGACTTTTTTTGACTAAATTTGTAAAAAACTTACGTATCTGCAGGCTTTGTTGATGTGTATCGGACAAGGTAAAGATCTCTTATAAACATAAATTATAAATCACATATTGGTATTTTCAATGCCATGTAAACAAAATAAGAAATTGTCTTACTGCGTAGCAAAGGATCCTTCTACTAAAATTATGATAATTCCACTAGTGCATACGTAACAAGTCCTAGAACATTTTGGCATTGTGAAATAATGCAATATAATTTTATATACCTAAAAATTATTAAATACACTATAAACCTTTATGTGGTTTACAAGCTTAGCAGTATTCATAATTTCTTCAACAAAACAATTTTAGGTATTTGTGTTTTTATTTAAAATAATTTACTATATTAAGATTGTTTCATGCATATAAGTAATCACATTTTCTTGTCCTAAATATGCATCAGTCGGTACAATGTATGTAACTGACGTAAAAACTGCTCATTAGTGGTTTAT
>JAQFYM010004380.1:0-15717 GCA_034694785.1 Agrenia bidenticulata | reverse complement strand
TGTGTAGAATTTGTATCCATTTTTAAGGAATTTGTAACAGGAACATTAGAAAAAGTAAAAATTTTGCTGCTGAAACACAATTAAATTGTCCGAAAATGCCAATTGATATTCGCTGGAAAACTTGGTTAGAGTTTATGGAGTTTATATACCAAAATTAAGAAATCATACGAGATTTCCTGAATAAGCAAAGTAATACAATAAACATTTATGATATATATTTCTAGTTATTTTTTAAAAGAGCTTAAATTATTGCATGATTATAATGATGTGCCAGTAATTATACAAAACATTTCAGACTAGTGGCATCTCTGTGGAAAATCAAATAATTTTAGTTGAAAACTTTCATAAAAAAAATTTAAATCCTGTTATGCTATACAATTTTCAAAAATAATGTCCCACGAACTCTGGATAAAATTATTTTAAGCAATATTGTATTATTTATGTCCAGATAATGATAGATGCTTAAACCAATGCCCACCTTCTTCAGCCTGGGTAAAAGATCTTTTGCTAGGTACGTAAATATGTAATCTGAGCTTCGTAAAAGCATGACGGCAAAAACAATAAACCATTAACTCTTTTTTTAATAAAAGAAATATGGCCATATTATTTCTTTGTATAGACTATGTTCAAATTTTTTATTTATTTTTTAACCCCCAAAGTTTTAAAAAATCCACCTCCTACTTCCAACCCATTTTCAATAGAATTTTTTAATATTTTTGCTCGCTTAAACAGTATCATTTTAGGCTCATTTTTTCTTCACTACTTATTTGTCTCGAGTTCACCTTATATTCAATTGGTATCAATGCCACAAATAGGTTTCTCGCTTTCTTGCTACAGTAGGTCACCTTTAGTGCCGTAACCAGGATTTTTTTAAGTGGGGGACCAAAAAAAAATTGTTAAAAGGGAAAACAAATTTGGCCATTTTTTGCAAAACAAATTGAAAAAATTAGAAAAATATACTTTTGGCTAAGCAATTTTTTACCCCTTTTTGCTAGTTTATCCCCGTTTTGATTTTTTCACTCCCTTATTGTATAAAACACCCAATTCATAAAAACACGCCCAAAAAACACACCAAAATAGGCATTTTTCACCCGGCTATATATTTTTTTGTTCTGATCATAGACTATGAAAAAAGTTAGAGAAAATATACATTTATTAAAAAAGAGGGTTAATTAACCAAAAAGTATAAACTAGTAAAATACTGTAATGAACAAATAGATTTCTAAAAAAACGAAAATCGACAGTAAAAACATTATAAATAAAAGCAAAAATATGTTTTTTTTGTTCCAAGGCTTAAAAAAAATAATATGTGCTGGAGCACGGTAAAAAAGAGAAGCTATGATTTATACAAGCTAATTCATTACAGTCAAAAAAAATTTATAAACCGCTTAATTCGAAAAATTATATTTATAGAAAAATTTACAAATGTTTGAACCTACAAAACATAGCCAACTTTTTCAATAATTCCTGTTGATGTAATTTATAAATTTGTTTTTATTAACTTTATGCGTTTGCGTTCGTTGGCCATGCAATCATTAGGCTGTAAACGCACATTATCTGCTTACATATCCTTTTTATTATTACCATGCACCGCTTTACCCTACGTACGCACAGTGCAAAAGTGTAGAAGTTTTGCGTATTCTATGTGTAAACCAAACAAAGATTTTAAAATTATCCAAAAAATTTTATTAAACCAAAAAAGAAATACACAAAAAAACGCGTATTGGTAGCCAATATACACTTTTTTAGAAATTGCTGTTTAGTTGAACATGATTCTAGAAGGTATAGGCTTGGAATATGGCAAACTCCAAAAAGAAAGCAGATAAAAAAAATTACTTTTGCGTGCTATATATGTGCAAGCATTTTAATGTGTAAGCTTTGGCAAAACAGCTTGAAAAATGGAATCAAAAACGAATTTTTTTTTGATGCAAAACTTACTACTTTCTTAACACTTTGTTATCCCAGTTTTTTCCCTAAAAATAATTAATTAAAAATCGAATGCTGCGCAAGCCACATTTTAATGATAAAATATTTTTGCTTACGTTTGACGTGATTGATTTTTTGCACTTTTACTTATAGTATTAATAATTTTGTTTTTCGAAACTAAACGTCAGACAAAAATGATCGATCACATAGATCTTGTGTTTTCCGTATTCACGATGGTATCGAAAAGTGTGCCATATACAATTTTTGTACCCATTTTAGCTTTAGAAATATAAAATCAACTTTTTTTAGCCTTTAAAAAAAAATTGGATGCTTTTGCTTGTATTCATACTGTTTTTGTATTTGTTAAGAAATTATCAAAAAGATGTTCTGTTTATACCAGTACAGTACATTACCTCTATTTTACTTTTTACCTACTTTCTTCTCTTTTTATATTTACTGATGTTTTTTTTATACTTTTTTATTCATAGTCTATGATCGAAATCAAAAAATCTAAAAAAAAATAACACCCGAATTACAACGTCAATTTAGATATGTTTTTACGGCGCCATTTTTGAAGTAGGTACTTTTTACAAAAAGAGGGTCAAATTTACAAAACAAAGTGAAAAATCATTTAGCATATACTTTATTTAAATTTATTTATTTTGTATGTTTTGACGCCATCAAAAAAAACACCGGCTTTAAATTCAGGCTACACGTTTATAAAGTGGAGGGGGCTAGTCCCAGAGACGAACTAACGGGGGGCACTGGGGGCATGTGCCCCGGGGCCCCAAGCTTTGGGGGCCCCAAAATATAAATTTTGATATAACTACGAACGTATATACAGAAAAAATTCTTGTCAATATGTGCATAAAAAATTGAAGTTCTGCATATATATTTATAAGATAGTGTAAAATATTACAATTTTCGCGAATTTTGATTTGATTTTGTGTTTCTAAAATGATAATATTAATAAACTTGTTCACCTTTTTTTTAAAACTTAACTGGTGTGTGCATTTTACTCTATTTATCAAAATAATTAGCAGTAATCATTTATCCGTAAAAATATTGCAAGCATTTAATAACACATAAGTGACAAAAATGTGTACGCAAACATCTACAACTGTGTAAAAGTATATGTATAATGAATAATCTAACATTGTTAATTATTAATTTGGCATAAAAACCATATAAAAATACGGAGGCAGTCTTATGCTTTTTGCGTATGTACAGTTGACAAAAGTATCACTTTACCACATCTTTCTTTGTTTAAAAAAACATGTCAAACCTTAGTTTGAGCATAAAATTTTTATTTTTGCTTCATATATTTTTAAATGCTATAAAATAACAGAAAATTACATTGTTTTTATTTTTAGATAAAAAACTTATTTGTTAAATTTGCAGCCTTAAATCATCTATAAAGTTAAACATATGTTGCAATTATACAGGACTTTAAAAATATTAGATAATAATAACTGATTGTAATAATCAACAACAATATATTATAAAAACAACAAACAAAACGAGTTATTTGGTTGCCCTGCATTATCAAACTTTTGACAATGCAAGAATATTTTTTTTTGAGTCTGGTGGAAAATGCATGGTGTAATAAAACTATGAAAAAACACCATGCCTGTGTATTGTATAACAGTTTGTAAATATTAAAAAAAAAAAATCAGTGCAGTCATTTGTGCCAACCAACTAAAAAATAATCAGTAAACAAATGATATATATGCACAAGATGTTTTTTTTCTGCTAATAAAATAAAGATAGTACAGTGCATTTATAAAGTTTCATACGCAAAACCCAACAAGCCACACGCGTATCCTGGCTTTTCTACTAACCGTGGTAAAATAGTATCAATAGAAATGCAAACTTGGCGTTTCTTGCGTAAGAGAAAAACAAAAAAAAAATATATCTGGCATTTATAGTTATTATATTGTTTGAATTTGTATCAGCTTATTATATTTATATAAGTGTATATAAGATTATTATATTAATTATAATTACTATATAAAAATAAGCATTAAAATTTTAAAACAATAAAATTTTCATACAAAGCAAAATAAAAACGTGTTAGAAAACAGTTTTTTTTGGTTGAAAAATAAAGCATTTGAAAATATATGGTAAAAAATCAAAAGTTTTTATCTTGTTTAGAAGCTAGAAGCAAAGTTGCAAATACCCAATACGATACATACCCGATATAAAAAATTGCTTTGTATGCTTTATATACTTCTTATAATTTTTCCTGATGTTTTGAGATCATTAAAACATATGGTCTGTATTACGAAAAAATATATAAATAATGCCATGATCAAAGCACATATTTTGGCAAAAAATTAGTTTTAAGAAGGGGGGCCCCTGCAAAAAAAGTGCCCCGGGCCCCCAATTTTCGTTAGTCCGCCCCTGGTTAGCCCCCCCCCCCCTGCCGCTGCCTCGCTGGTTACGCCACTGGTCTCCTGTCCATCTTCTCCTATAGGCTTCTCGATGTGAAACATGTATTTCATAAAGAGTATTTTTTCAATATTGCGCATTTTTTACATTTTTTTTGTTGCGGATTTATGTCTTTATCTATCTTAAATTAAATCATTTAGCAACCCATAAAACACCATATATTTTTCCTATATAACATTGGTTTCAATCAAATCAAACCTGTTTTATTTACGTCCCTACTCATTATTCTAGTTACAACCAATTTTTTATGACCAGCATAATAATATAATCTTTTTCTCAATTATTTTAAAAATTGGAGAAATATTAACCGTAATGGGACATTTAAATTACATTTAATGTAAAGCTTATACATAAAACTAAAGGTTATTCCGTTAAATAACTGAATTTACACCGCATCAGTTTTTTACGCAAAATAATCTATATAATAAAACAAACAGCATTTCAGTTTAAACTAAAAAATGCAAAATGTTATAAGTATTTATTGTACAAACAGGCTCGAAAAAGTAGTCTTTACCGGGTTAATATGTTTTGATGTTATACTTAGATAAAAGTTTATATAAGATACGTAAAAAATATCTAAGATTGATAATTTAAACATGATTACATAATTTACTTTATGCGGACATAGTATGACAGCATTTTAACATAAAAAATCGTTCACAACCAAAGGTGTAGCCAAGGGGTTACTATGGGTACTGCAGAACCCTCCTTATTTTTGTTCGTAGCCTAAATTTACGGGGTATAAAAAGTCAGGGGGTGTTCTTTTTAGTAAATATGGACTGGTAGAAAAATTTTAAATAAAATAAGCACCAATAAAAAATATTTGCTTTTGATACAAATACTTTTGTGTATAGACAAAATTCTAATTTTCAGCACCCAAATTATAAAATATCTGTCCACGTCTCTCTCTATAATGACTAATATTAAAAATATATGGGTATTGATTGCACTACTTTGTCAGATGTCATTATAATATATAAATTCGTCTTATTATATTATAAATATCTTACCATTTATAGATTAAAATTGATATAATATGTCCTTAATACGTTAAATATACATCAATCTCAGCAAATTGTCGGTTTTCAAAAAGAATAAAAAATATACATATAAACTAAAAAACCAGATTATTCATAAAGTTAAGAAGGAAATACTTTTAAACTCTGTCATTCAATTTAATTTTACAAATTGAAAACATAAGGTATAAAAACTAGAAAAACGCCAAGTCAACAAAATCCATAATAGATTCTATAAGATATAGAAATATCTCTATTATAGAAATTAAAACATCTGTACCGTGAATGTTCGAGACGTCATTGCAAAAGATTTAAATATGAATACGAAACCAAGAAAAAAAAGATTTAGTAACAACAAAAAACGAGTTTGTAAGATGATGATATAAGTATAAAAATATTATATTTTGTATTATACACAAAAAAAGAGCTGAGATGTGCAGGTATTATATACAAATATCTTCTAAATAAGCCTAAAATAAAATAAAAATAAAAAACTCTTGCAGTATAAAATTGTATTTGTAGATTAAAATTCAACAACACTCCGATATATTGAATAATCAGTTTCTACAATAAATTTATAAATATTTTAGATTACATTTAGCTGAATATATTTAGAATCAATACATTTAAAACTTTCCTTATATATTTTCTTTTTTACAGCTTATACACATGTATAATTTTTGCGGTTAGTAGTTTTTAATATTTTGCAGGCATTAAATCCAATGCCAAAATCATATTATTTAGATGTTAGAAAATCATATATTAAAAAATAATACTATTTTTTGCATATAAAAATAAGAAAAACAATATTAATTATTATATTTGTTATAAAAATGATATAATTTTTTTATTATCAACAATCGGCTTTTATGGGCTTTCAGAAAGCAAAAATATCTTTTATGCTTTAAGCATCATTTACAGACATTTTAGTGCTTTTTATATAGTATTGAAGTCTTTTTCAGCGTGATAATGTTTTTCTCTTTTCGTAAAGTTTCTTATTTTAATTAAATATTGATGTTTATTGTGAATATTATGTAAATGTTTAATTATATATAAAGATTTTCGCATAAAAAAAATGTTTTCTTGTAATACAATTTTCCTACTTTTATGTTTTATTAATACATTTAAAAAATATGAGCTATGTAGTTTTTTATGAAAAACTAAAAAATAAGCAATACAAATTACAAATAACAAATATAAATTTATTCGGAGTATTTTTAGTCATTTTACTTAGAAATATATAAAAAAAAAACTTTTCCGCCTATAATGGCAATATATTGTATGGATATTATGGATTTTTAATATTGCGGTTCGGTATCCCTGCATTTAGTTTTTATCTTTATAAAATTAAAAATTTTACTCTGTTCATGTATATCTCTTTTATTTATATCACCATCTTATTCATTGAAATATTCTAGCATATCCTTATAGCTTGCATTTATTTTCCTAAATGACTTCTGAATGCCATAATTTACTGTTTTTGCTGAAAAATACAATTCTCTTAGATAAATAAGCGCCTCCATATTGAATATTACAATAAAGTGCAGTGCGTCAACAAATCTAAGCCTGTCGTATTTGTTCCTTATTCTCTTTTTAACTAATTCTTCAAGTCTTGCTTCTGATTTATTTAGGAAATATTGTATAAACAAGTAGTTTTTCTGTTCCGCCGATTGTGCCATTACTGCCGCCAGACTTTTTTCAATACATATTCTTTGTCTTGCTATTATCTTTTTATATAATTCAATGGACGCATCTTTGTAAATCATAAATATCTGCGATTCAAATATATTTTCGGTGTATTTCATGTAATGTTCAATTATGACGTCGAAGTTGTTTATGAGTTTGCCTGGCTCCAGAAAGCATATATTCTCTTTAATCATTTGTATGTGATATAGCGCATTCACTCTAAAATCCTGTGAGTAGAAGTTGGTGTTGTATAGTTTGCCTCTAAGTACTGCGTCAAATAATTGGACTAGGAAAATATAATTTTGGTTGTTCATTAAACAGCTTAGTATTCCTATATCTATTGTTGTTAGGTGTTTCGTGGTCAAATCATTGAATTCATCAAGTGAGTCAGGGTGCTTTCCAAAGTAGTCGTCTGTTATTTTGTCGAAGTATAGATTCTTAAAAATGCTAAGTACGAATAATGCTAGGTTATGCCCGTCCTTAACCTGGTTTCCATTTGTAAATCCGAATGTGGTGTGTCTGTCAAGTATTTCCATGTCTTGGTTTGTATATAGTAAATATTTGTCTGTGGTTTTGTTAATATTTTCCATGACTTTGTCTTTTCCATATATTGAATATAAGTACGCTTCAATCTCCACTGAGAAATTAACATATCTAATGAGTTCATATAAAAGATCAGGCCGAGAAATTTTGGTGTGATATGAGTTTTTACAGAATAATTCAATCTTCGTGGCCATAAACTTATAAACATCCCCAAGTATTCCCTCAAGTTTAGTATAGTTTTGTGCCTTTAGATCATCGAACCATGATTTAAGTGCGTGTGGTATTTTGCATTTCTGCTTTTGTAGTTCATGAACCCGTAATCTCAGTTTGTTCTTTGGGGCGTAATCTTCTATCATTTCGGAGTAACATTCTACTGTCTTATAGAATGATTTGTCAATTAGATATAAATCAAAGTATTCAATTCCATCATCCTCAGTTATTTTGTCTGCTTTCTTATTTTTATTTATGACTGCTAATTTATTTTTCTTCTGGAAATCATCAAAGAAATTCGTTAATTTTTTTAAATCCACAAGCTCCATTCCATTCAGTTTTTTTCCTACATTAAATAATGTATTCTTTAAATCTCTTAGCAATACTTCTTCATTCACTTCCACTGACTCTTCTTCAGTTTCCTCGCTGCTTACTTCAATATTTACATCGCTTTCTATCTCAAATACTTTATTCGGGCAGTCAATTATAGTCATGTCATTGTTATTAAATTCATCCTCATCTTCTTCCTTGTTCTGAAATATATTGATACTCTGGTGCTTAAATACCATACTGTTTCTACTATAAATCCCCGCCAGATTCATCCGTCCTTCAAAAGCCGCATGATTAAATCCGGTGTCCAAGTTATCACTTGTTTGACTAATTTCATTTTCAAGATTATTATCTTCTTCAATATTCTTTTCATATTCAATATTATTATCAAATTGTATTGGGATGAAATAGTCCTTAGATGCTATATGTTCATTGAATAATGCATCTTCATAATTGACATACTCAAATGACATTTCACTCTTTTTATATTCATTATTAGTTTCGATATTACAGGCTGAATAATTTTCTTTTTCAACAGTTTCGGAAATTTCATCCACTTCACTTATTTCATCTGATTCTTCATTATAAAGGTTATAAAATAGACTCTTACCGCCCATGGTGCTAACGCTATTCTGCATTCTACCTTTACCCCTTTGAATATACTCTTCCTCTTTCTCATCTTTTTGATTACTTTCAACTGCATCCTCTTCATTGGTTTCAACCGCATCCTCATTTTTAACTATAAAATCAACTTCTTCCGCATTTTCGTACCCATCATAATAATTTTCTTCAAATGCATCTTTATTCTCTTCTAAAAAGTCAAATTTATCTTCATTCAGGTCTATAAATTTTATTTCGTTTTCACTCTTTTTGCAGAAAGGTGCCTCGCAGTCTATTTTATTTAATTCAATATCCTTTGGAACTACGATTCTTATACATTCAAGTACTTTTATTTCCCCACTCCCTCTTTTATACTCTTTACTTCTATCTTTGCTTTCTTCATTCACTATTTTAGCATCTGTGTTGGAGAAATTTATCATAGATACACCGAAATCATCACATAAACTGCTATCCTCGCTGCTTATAGGTGGCACGCGCGCCCTTTTCATTAAAGGGTTTTCATGTAGTGTATTTCTTGCTGGAATGTTTATGTCCGATGAATCTTCTAAAATCACTCTTTTTCTGGCCTTTAATGATTTCCTAGTGTTATTCGATTCGACCGTTCTAAAATCTTTATCATCATTGCTAACAAAAGTGGAGTCATTTCGAATAATTTGTATATTTGGCGTGTCCGGTTTAACAACACTGATTTCCTTAATCTCATCATCATCCTCAGTATTTTGTGATGAACCTTCATCTCTTGATTTATTATAAAAATTTCCACTGAATCTCATTTATTAGGGTGTTCATAAAATACAAAAAGAACAAAAAGCACCGACTATTTTGACAGAAGATTAGAAATTTGTAATAAGATGAATTTTAAATATAATGAATGCTATGTATGACGAATAAAGATAGTGAAAATCACGTATAATTAATAAACTACCAAATAAGATTGATATAAAGAAACATTAGTAACAATTATAAATTACATTTGCCATCAAACCGTCACAATTATGGAAATTATTAGCCAATATAATAAGATAATTAGCATTAAATTGAAATTTTGCGTATATTTATTTAAATTTTACCGAAAATACTATATTTTACCGAGCTCTTCAAAAATATATTTTAGATTGTATCGTGAAAAAAATTTTAATGCTAATATATTGAAATATCAAACATTTATTAGAAAAACAATTTATGTCGTACAAAAAAATTAAATTGTGTTTTACGTGAAATATGCCCCATTAAAAATAATGTTTGTAGGATTC
The DNA here is from genome assembly GCA_034694785.1 of Agrenia bidenticulata. Classification (NCBI taxonomy): domain Eukaryota; kingdom Metazoa; phylum Arthropoda; class Collembola; order Entomobryomorpha; family Isotomidae; genus Agrenia; species Agrenia bidenticulata. Next base: position 5,681 of record JAQFYM010004380.1, on the reverse strand, counting down.
TGTTAATAGAATTGCAGATATTTGCAAATATATAATTATATTGTCATATTACGGATTTGTACTATACGGTATAGTATGAGATTACTATACACTTACTATCACTATACCGTATAGTGTATAGTAAGTGTAAAGTAAAATTCATATAATTTCGTACATCTTTGTACACATTAAAAAGGTAAAATTTGCAAAATAAAAAAGCTGAAAATGTTCATTTAATTGAAAAAAAAACAGAATGGCTAGTGTTTTTTATATCAAAACCACCTACAAGAGTTATAAAATGGGTATTTATACATTAGACACCCATGTGGTTAATTTTACCCACTAGTTTCACGCAAAATGTAAAAAATTAAAATATTAAAAATAAACTATATCTTACATTTAAATTACTTTTTTTGATTTTTTCATTTCAGCTGACAGGAATTTATGTAAAAATAATTTATTTGTTTTATTTCAAGTAAAAAAGGTATAGGAAACCGACTGCAAAATTAATATAGATTTTTCATACGATTAGGTATCTTTACAGTTATTTTAAATAGTTTGTAGAACGAACCTTTTAATTTCAATGCTAATTTTAGTTAAGATTGCTACGTTTAATGTCTATAAAAAAAACTTAAAATTCTTACATTTTAACAGTTTAAATGTAGCGTAAAAGAGATATATATAAATAGTGGCGTAACTAGGGGAGGGGGAATGGGGCGTAAGCCCCCCTGACAAAAATGACGCTTAAATTTAAGGGGAGGGCTGCAGTTCCGAATATGGTACGGCCATAATATGACAAAACAGTCCCCCCAGCAATGGCCATTTTGGTTAAGAAAGGCACAAAAATTTTAGGAATATTAGGTTTATACACCGATACAAACCAAATATCAAGTTTTTTGTGAAACATAAATTTAGTAAAAGCAAAATGGTAAACATTTCTTAAGCTATTCGGCAGATTAAAACAAAGTGTATTTTAATATCAGTTCGTGTTGCCAAGATAATTTTATTTATATCTAACAAGAATTAAGAGACAAATTTTTGTAAAATAAAAAAATAGTAAACCGCAGCAAAATAGTATTTTGACAGTTAAGAAAGAAAAAAGTCATTTGTTGTTTATGATTTTTGTATCGGGTAAATATTTTAAGCATTCCAATGATTTTTTTTTTGTTTTTATATTATTAACCAAAAACAAATTTTTCTAAGATAAATATAATTGGACTATTGGTAAAAGATGCATCTAATATTAACCTTTGTATGTCGTTTAAAGTCCTACGTTAGTTTCGTTTATTTATAAAGCAAATTTTGCTAGTAAAATTTTTTAATATATATATTTTTAATATATCATACAAAAAATGGGTTTTTTTTTAAAAATGTTGTCTTATTAGGCAACTTTTTACGTCGCTATAGATATCTTCGTTCTGTTTTAACTAAAAAAATCACGTTTGAACAGCAAAAATGGGTAACAGGTAAGTGTAACGCTTCACGTTCGTATTTATTACGCTTTATGCACAATCTTTGTAGAAACCACAACTATATTGTTGCCATGCGATAGCCGAAGTAAAAACATTTACCTTTAATAGGTATAAACAGAATAGTCATTTGTATTGAATTATTTTTTTGATGCCCTTGTATAAAATTTACATAGATAAATATGGTAAAAATATATAAAAAACTTCTTTCTTTTTTGGCCATATATGAGCCGCGGTCATTATTTTTAGGACCCGCTGAAAGGGAGATCTTTTTTAGGGCGTAAAATATTAAAAAAAAAAATTTTTATATATTTTTAGAATGTTTTCGTTTAAATAAAAAAATATTTTTTTTTTGTTTTAGCCATTTTATTTTTTTTTGTTCCGTCCTACAACAAAACCTGGTTACGCCCCTGTATATGAAATATTAGACATGTATTTGCTAGTCATTCAAAAAATTATAGGGTTTTATATGGTGGTATATTATTATCATAATGTTTTTTTCTTTTTTGTATTTTTTTATTTCTAGCATACTATAAAAAACGACAGTGATTTTGGAATGTATCTTTCTATCATGTTTTTTATTTCAATTGTAATTTTGCCGGTATATTTTTTTTGCATTACAGGGTTTTCATGTCTATTCTGGATTTTTTTAATATAAATTTAGATTTTGTCAGTTCAACCTCGGATTATTTTTTTTTAAAAAAAAACAAAAACTGTCAATTTAATTTGGAATTTTTTTTTCAATTCAAGAATTTTTCATTTAATTTTAGAAAATGTGATTTCAAATTAAAATTTATATTATGCAAAACAAAAAAAATAAAAAATAAACAAAAAATTGACGCAAAATATTTTAAATAAAATGTTTAAACTTTTATAGTTAAATTTACATATTTCTGCTGCATTTCGCATCTTAAATGTAAGTGTTTACGTAAAATCATCGCATTTATCAAGTGTTATAATGACAAGACAAAATATATTGCGTTATTTTATTATAGATTTTTTTTTCGTTTTTTTTAAACTCTATCCTTGAATCTGATAAATAGCCATTTACAAAGAGACACTTTTATGTGAGATGTCACAATATAAATGATATAATGACTTACATTGAACGATGACTTTACGTGGAACATGATAAACCTAAAAATCGTAAAAGTGTCAAAAGAGTTACCATTAAGTTACAAAACTTAACACAAAGATTAATATTAACAATAAAAAATTATTTTGCATTTTTTTTGTTATATTTTTGGATTCTTTAATTAAGTTTATATCTGTAATTGTAATTTTATTAACAATATGAATATTTGAAACCACTTTATCTAAATTAAAAGAATAAAATCCTAAAGTTAAGTTACAAAACCCCAATTTACATGAAAATTGTTTTTACAATTTTAATATAAAAATAGCAATTCTAAATTGAAATGATAAAATCAGAATTAGGAAGATAATAATTTAAAATATCCATGAAATTCCTGTAATCACAAAGATGACCCTAACCTTATATGAAGTTGTTCAAATGTAAGAATACTAAAGCAAAAAATCTTTTTGCGTAATATTGTATTGTAGAAAATAAAAAGAAAAAATCAAAAAAAGAAATAAATATATAACAACACTTTTTAATGTATAGTAATTTTAATATATAATTACTATACGTAAACACCTTTTACTTTTAGTAATAAACTACTATCCCAGTGCCATATTATACAAGCTTGCGTGTTACGTTTCATCGAGAAATCATTTCTTTTTTTTTGGTGTAAAATTTAGGAAAAATACTTTTTTTCGCCCCCTTTTGTAATTTTTCGCACCGTTGTGTAAAGTTATAGTCTCCTTTTGTAATAAACTCCAAAATTGAAAAGTCGCGCCCAAAACATATCAAAATTGGCATTTTTCACCCGGGTATAGATTTTTTACGATTTTTATTTCTGACCAAATTTCATTCAAAAAAAGTGCAAAAAACAAAGTAAAAACTGTGGAGAAATTAACACAAAAAAAAAAGTAATTTACTGTAATAAACTGTTAATTTCATGATAAATTAATAAAAAAAATAATACAGAATAAGAACAAAAAATACACAAAATTATATTTTCCCCCGCCTTACAACCAAGAGTACAATATATGCATAAACAAAAGCCACTTAAAAAACACCGAAACAAGATTGTCAACAATAGGTTTTTTGATCAATAAGATTAAGGGCGTGTTTTTGGTTTGCGTACGCAAACTTTTTGGGCACATTTACAGTTAAATCGTCAATGCGCATTGAATAAGATATTCAAAATCATTTTTAACAGAAACACTTTTTTTTTGCGTATGCAAAATTTCGGTTTTTTTTTTCGAACTGCTTCAATGCAGTTCGATAAATATGCTCTTAAATTTTGCATACGCAAAGCTTTTGCATATGGAAAAAAATTATGCATATGCAAAACCAAAAACACGCCCTAAAGCAAAAGCTAAAACAAAAATATATTGTTAAATGATATATTTTAAGCAAAAATGAAATAATCCTACTGAAAGTATACGACAATAAATTGTAGCCATAGTGTAATAACATAATAGCAAATATATGTATATTAATTGTGGCGTGCATAGAGCACAATTAGAACCTAAATAAATTTACGAAAACTCCTTATCAGAGTAGTACCAATTACGTAGTAAGTTTTGAAAAGACGAAAACTTTATTTTTATTTTCAGTGTATCTATGAAACACTGCACACAAAATTAAAAGCTTTCTTATGGCAACGATATACTACAGAGTAGTTTTAATCCTCCTTTTTAAAGTTTTAAGTAATCCTAGACTTTAATACATCTGAGATAATAATTAAGTGTTTATCGATAAAGCGCTATTAAAATTTTATTTGCAAGTCAAACAACTGATTTTATAAAAACTCGTTTTTTCGGTTTAGCAACATTGCCTTGTTATGAATTTGAAATATTATACGGTTTAAAGCCAATACTTCAAATTTGCAAGGTTTAACTGCATAAAATTAGTTTATAGCTACGGCAATAATACATCTAAAAAACGCACATAGACGTTAAAAGCATGGCCTATTAATTGCAATAAAACAGATAAATTTGTAGCACGTATATTACGTGCATAAAAACAGTTTAAAAAGGGATTAGATATTGTTTTAATTGCTAAAACCCTTTTCAATGTTTAAAGAAAAATTATTCCACTTTTTCGTTTTACTCTAAATTATATACGCTTAATGTGTATGCTTAAGTAAATATATTTTTTCTTTTATTACTATTTTCGAAGATCTATCTACTTTTTTAAGCTTTGGAAAAAGTAATTTTAATGTATTTTTTACTTTTTCTTTCCTTTTTAAATTCTGTTTTATGATAACAGTTTATTTTCAGGCACGTAGCCAGAAAATAAAATTCGTAAAAAGAGGGGCCCCTCACCTATTTTTGTAAAATAAATAGAAGCTTTTTACAAAAATTAACCAATAAAAAGAAGTAAGACCTATTTGCATCTAACATAGAAGGTTCATTGCTAAACAAAACAAATATATGTTTTTAAAATGATTTAAATTAAAATTATTGTTATAAAAAGGCAAAAATGGGCCCCCCCCTAGGTACGCTTCCCCTTACTACGGGCCAGTTTATTTTATTATACTATTGTTTTTTAATTTTTTGTATATTTCAGCTCTCTTTTTTTTGTTATTTTTTCTGCTTATTTTAAATTACTTTATGGTCAGAATTACAAAATCAAAAAAAATCTATACAGGGGTGGAAAATTCTAATTTTGATATTTTTTTTGGGCGCGACTTTTCAACAAGGTTGTTTTGTACTAAAAAGGGGTAAAAAATTAAAAACTGAGGTGAAAAATTACAAAGAAAAAGCCGAAAAGCTTTTACACTTAAATTCAGTTATTTTACACCTAAGATATAAAAAGCATATTATATTCGTATGGTCTCTAATTAGGTGCTATATAAATTTGTTAACCCGTGTCAAAGTGCAATAGTAAGTGATATTATTGATATAAACACATGCTTTATAAATATATTTAATTTAAAAAAAGGTGGTATAGCAATCAATATTTGCGCTAAACGCAAAATAAGAAAGAAATATTTCATGTTTTATTATAATTACAAAAAGAAGGGGCTAAAACTATTTAAAAAAAAACTGCAACACTTTTTTACGAATAAAATCAATTTTTGTTTTGTTTTTTTTATATTAATATATCTTATCTTACCAAATTATTTGCGATTCTTACATTACTACATTTTAAAAAACCAT
>JAQFYM010004379.1:0-15721 GCA_034694785.1 Agrenia bidenticulata | reverse complement strand
GTTTCAAAAGTTGTTATTTTTCGAAATAATTCTATTTGTCGTAACCTCTAGCGACAAGAAGAGTCCATTAATCTTGCACAAAGGCGTTATTTACATTTAGAAAGGTAAATAAATAATAAATGAGCAATACAAGATTTCCAAGATCTCCCAGTCGCTATGGAAACAAGGTAAGGAATTGGTGACCCGGGGTACCGGGAAAGGCTGTGTCATTAGTCCCAGGAAGTACCACGGTACCGACTTCTTGTAACTTGTAGCCACGAGCTAGGGACACTCTGCCCTCACTAGCTCTTACAATTTCAGCCTTTCATTCTTAAGAGTAAAAGGAGCAGGTAGAGCTGGGGAGAAAATAATACAAGCTAATGAATCTAAGAGGAAGTAGTTCGTGAGTAATTCAACACTTGCTTTATCCCGCAAGAACGAATAGGACAACATTGACAACAGCCGGGCGTGTATATTAATAATGATAATATTTTCTTTACTTAAATGTGGCGAGGGTAGGAAACTTAAGAGGAGCTTAGTAGGACTCGGAGGACTTCTCCAGAGGACTTCTCCAGGAAATGATAATACATTCTCGTTTAGTAGTGTTTCCAGGGGAGAAACAATAAGCTTCAGTTAGACTATCATCTCCTTCTAATGCCAAGATTAGAGAGAGTAAATTCTCACAAGCTCCCAAGAAGCTTGTAGCCAGTAGTGTGAGCTCAAGTGTTAAATCGTTAAAATATAAAGAGCTAAAGGTGGTAGTGAGTGGGGTTGTAATATATTTTCAAAATTTCTCTAATACCCTCAGCAACTAAAAGGATGGAAACTTATGAAAGCAAATTGTTTTCAACTTTAACAATAACTTCAAATTCCATGCTTCTCTCTCCATTATTATATACCCCGATATAATATCGTAAACTTCCATAGTATTAAATTTATGCTGGAAGGTCTTGGCTATTATTACTAGCTAGTATTACTACAACTGAACAAGGTGTTACGCTTAAAGTGCAAAGTCCAGAAATAAGCCTTTTCTTTCTTTAGTTTATGAAGGGAAGCCTATTATTTGCCTAGTGTTTGTTTTCCCTTCCGCTTTTGTAGCCAAAATATTCCCTCGACCCCTTAAGTTTGTATGATAAAAGACTCTGGGTCTTGTGACTTGATCTCTTGTACATGGGCCGAATTCATTATGGAAGAATAACCACACGAATCACTTTCATATGGACAGGATTGAGGGGTATTGTATTGGTGGGACTGAAGGTGTTTTTGGCACCGAGTGCGTATTGCTTTTCAGCTTTTTAACTAACTTTATGGCCGAAGGTACTTTTTAACAGCTTGGCCTCCACGATTCTTGGCATCCGTTTTTTATAGTTTATCAACAGAATGACTCCTTCCCGACCGGATTGGGAGGAGTGATATTAGTTAAGGTGAAGGGTGGAAAGTTTTTGAAATTTTAGATAGAGTTTAAGGTCTTGAATTACTTTTAGGAAAAAATCATTTTATGTGGGCAGAGATATGACAAAAATACAGAATCCAATATGATCCTTTCTGTCCGACCTTTAATCAGAACAGTTTAAATATGTAATGATAACCTATGAGCAGTTTCGCACACCTTATTCTTAGAAGGTACTCTTATCACCTCAGGGAAGCTTGTTTACGTTCCTATGAAAATTTCTCAGATCTTGTTGCCTTGTATTTTATATGATTCCATGTCGCTGTGGCAAAATACAAATAAGGCAAATTCTTCTAAACTCAGAAGGCAAAAAAAATTGGATGCCGAATGCAAATAAGGCAAATGCAAAAAAATGGTAAATCTCGTCTGGCAAATTAGAAAGGTTTGGTTGGCGAATAAGGTAAAAACCGACTTTTTGTTCAGTCTGGTCCACTATGTCGTCTCCTTACGTTCATTTTTTAAGCCGGAAAGGCCGTCAAGACGCCAATTCTTATAAATTCGCATATGACGGTTACGTTTACACTAAAAGAAGCATAAGTTTAGAGGAGTTAAAACCTATTGCTAAGTACTTCGAAAGTACATATGTTGGAACAGTAGCTTCAGAGCCTTTGTTTGACAAATCATTTTGGAACGTCTACGATAGAGTTAGGAATGATATACCTAGAACTTCAAATTTTGTTGAAGGTCGGCACCACAAGTTCCAGAATTTATCAGGGCAAAATTCACTTGCTTCAATGAGTGGCTTTCAAAACTCGTATCAATTTTACCAAATCAGAAATGAGTTTTTAAATCGAAATAAATTGACTTGCACTATTTAAGCCTTTTTATGCATTTTTTTGTATTTGCCTAAAGCACCAACTCAATTTGCCATCTTGGTCTGCAAATTTTTTTTTTGAGAAAAACTTGTTTAGAATTTTTTTGCCTTTTGGGTATTTTGCCACAGCGACTGCACTCCATTTTGTATACATCTTATTCATGCTGAAATTCTTGGGAGCCTTCTCCGCAGATTTCATTCATCAACTCTTAAGCTAATTCCGTGGATGCTAAACAAATGTGCATATTATAGCTATTCTGTGTATTATTCCTGAAGCAAAGATATCGTTGAAATAAACTGGACTCTTGTCCATGAAAAAAATAAGATTGCTAAACATATCCGCATAGATCATAACAATTCCGAGGAATCAGGCTCTCAAACTTGACGATTCTTGTCTGAAAGTAGTTAAATTACTCAGAAGCTTAAATCTGTGAGATTCAAGGCTTCATATGATAACAGTCTTGGTAATCTTCAAGCTGAACTTATTGCTAACCTCTGTCTTTCTAGTATTCAAGTTCGTCTTATCTAAACCTTTGATTTATATATTGATATACACGTGCGTGTTTTAGTACACGGAGAAAAATATTCAATGTCCACAACATGTACATTTTTTCTACTGTCCATAGCTCGTTTAAACAAGAAACTCCTATTGACCATTCGATACGAATCAGCAAATTCCAAATTCGACAGGGCTTAAAAGACCAGTGCTAAAAAATTGTGACTTTTCGCACAAGAATTAGAGAGATCGTAAAATCTTGCCCCCGTCCGTCTGCACCTTTCATACCACAGACTTCTTATGAATTAGCTTATTGATATTGACTAAACCACAAGTCCACACATAAGGATAAGCCTATGGAAGGATATGTTCTTAGAACACATCAAGTGTTTGAAATGACATCATGCAAATCTCTTGGAGCTCCCTATCTATTAAGTCATACATATTAACACAAGTTCAGTTATTATGAATGGCTGAAGACGGTATTTTTAAGGATGGAATTATCCCTAAGAAGCTTGACGTCAAGGTCTTTTTGGAAGCAAATAATTCGCACCATATAAATACACTTGGACATACTGTACCTGTATTCACACACATAAAACTTCCCAGCCAAACCACAAGTAATAAGCTCATAAATATTTTACACTACACCAATAATATTTTGGGTTTTTCTTAAACCGGCCTTTTTCTCATTAGCTTTGGTATTTTAGCGTTAGGATTTCAAACATTTTTAGCCAATAGCTATTATAATCTTTATTAGTATTTTAAAAGTTCGAGTCTAGAATCTAAAGGACTTTACAAGTCATGGAACGACGGCTCCTGTGGACCATTCTAATTGGACTTTTGCTCCAAGGCTCTTTGGCTTATCCACGTAAGTGTCTTTACTACAACTCATAGGGAATAGCTACGGGTATTAGTTTCGAAATTTTAGTTTTCGAACCCAATGTAGTTTGAAAGCGATTTTAACCCATCAGTACTTAACAGCTCATTTGATACGGAAAAATTGTGCATTGATTTTTATATTGAAAAAAAATTTAGAATCAATTATTTGAAAAAATTAATCTCGGGGTAATGTATAAACTCTTGACTGAAAATTTAATATTTGATTGCTTGGAAGTAATCACAACACCAGGGTCAGTAATAAAGTTTTTTAGAAAAGTTTTTTTTAGAAAAGTCTGTTAACAATCAGAAGAGGTGACAGGTTGATTGCTTATTAAATTTTATGCAATTTAACCCTGTAGATTTACAACAAGCAAAAAACGACATTGGGCTTTCTGAAAGTCAATTTTATTTTCAAATTAGATGCAAACCAATATTGTTAAATCCATTGTTCTCCAGGGAGTTGATACACACCTACCTGTGTTATAAAAAAAAATGCTAAGCACGCCTTTAGGCATGAGATCGTAAAACAATAATTTGCATAACCCTCCACCACAGGGGTTAGACTGTCCACGATAAATGATAATAATATTTGCAAGGAAAGGATCGAGTAATGGGAACACTTGTCTATACATTTAAATTATGACCCACGTTCAATTTTTAAATGTAATCTCAGGTGCAGACTCCTCCTCAGAATCTCGATCAGATGAAGATGACACTCAACAACAGCAGCAAATTGTCAACACTGAATCTTTGGGGGAATTCACAAAGAAAATAAAAACGAAAGGGAGACCAGTTGCCAGTGACAAGCTTAAAGAAGTCGAGGACCCCGATGATCCTTGCCTCGATAGTAAAAAAGTGGGTATCTGCAAAGCCGCTGTTCCTCGGTAAGATTTTTTTAATGTTCCAAATGTCTACTGGATTATCATAAATAAGTGGCAAAAAATAAACATCTCCCTTCTCCCAAAGGTTTTTCTTCAACAAGGATGAAGGCAAGTGTGAATTCTTTGTGTTTGGCGGATGCAATGCAAACAGAAATAATTTCCTTGGGTTGTCAGACTGTGAGACAACCTGTGCCAAACACATCCAGAGAAATCGCTCCATTAAACCAAGGGAATCGATTGATGAAGGTATGGAAAACAAGTCTTGGGTTCAGTTCAGCCTTTTCCAGGGAGCTAATATATAAACTCTTTCCATCCCATTCCAGACATTTGCAGTTTGAATGCCTTAGCAAATCCTAATGGACCTCAATGCATGGCCTACATGCAGAGGTGGACCTACGACTCTGCACAAGGGACATGCAAAGAATTCATTTATGGCGGATGTGGTGCGACCAAGAACATGTTCCTTGACAGGAGGCGATGCGAAGCTGCGTGTGGAGGGAAGACAGTTCCTGAAGAACCTCAAGTCCCCACCCCAGCACCAACAGGGAGTGGTACGACAGTGACCTCAGAGGTCTGCAGTCTCCCAATGGACAAAGGCCTGTGTTATGCAATCAAGTACAAGTATTTCTTCAACAAGGAGGACAACCGCTGTGAAAAATTCGAGTATGGAGGCTGCGGTGGAAATAATAATCGATTCAATTCTGCTGAAGAGTGCATCCGAACTTGTGGAGGAGATGCTCCAGCTCATGGTAAGCTTTGTTTCCAATGATTTACCCAACAATATTTACTGACTTGATCCTGTCTTGTTCATAAATTATTGTATTGAGTACATGGGTATTTCATAACCAATGATTTTTACATATAGATCCAGAGTGTTCCAATGTTGAGTGTCCTTGGGGCTTGTATAGTCTGTACACATCTTTGGACTGCAAGCCAATTTACGATGGAGAGGCTTGTTGTCCGACGAGGTTCGAGTGTCGTAAGTGACTCACTTGAATTAATAGATTAAAAGCTCAAGCTGCTATTATATTTGGACTGTTTTGTATTTGTATAGCTGACAACCAGCAGTCAAACAACACGATCGAGGGGGCCCGGAGCTTAACCCTTCCTGCTGAACCAGCCCAAGCGAAGTGCTCGTATAAAGGGAAGCTGTATGACATTGGTGCTAATGTCCCCGCAGCGTCTGATGCTGGAAGCTGTCGGGCTGCATGTATCTGTACTGAAGGATCTGTGGCAAATCAAGGTGCTAAGATAGTCTGTGCAAATATCGAATGTCCTGAGCAACTTGGATCCATTCCTCAAGGGAAGGCTGGCTGTTTACCTCTTTACAAGCGAGGAAGCTGTTGCGCCTATGACTTCTACTGTCCAAATAGTAAGAGCAGTTGGATAGACTTTGAAAGTTTCGAACTTATAGGAAATCCATGATATTTATGAAAACCTTTCATTTCAAACGTATTAGACGCACTGACCATCATTGAACCGCAAACACCTGAAGATGGATCTGAAGCTGAGGCTCGAGAGTTTAAATGTGATGTCGACGGAAAGGGATATTTCGAAGGTCAAAGATTCTACCCGAAGAAGTCCCCTTGTCTCAAATGTATTTGCCAGAAGGGATTCAATGGTATGGTGATAATTACAATTCCTTATTGGTTTGCAGGCTTAGTTTTAGTTCTTTATATAATATATAGTATTGAATTATGTAGGAACGATTTCTGAACAATTTTGTGAAAACATTGACTGCGGTATCGAGATTTACTACTCTCATTACTTGGCTAAGGGCTGTGCCCCCGTGTACTTCCAATCTAAGGAAGGAACCAGTAGCTGTTGTCCTATTTCTTGGGAATGTCGTAAGTTGTGCACACTTGAAAATCATTAATACTTATACTGATACTGATTTTTTTTAACTATCAATTTTTTTGTAGCTGATGACAGAAAAGATACATCCCCTGGACCAATTCCAGTTGGAATTATGATCCCACCAAGACCTGTTGGACAAGGAGGACCTGTTCCTCCAACGAGACCAGGTGGACCAGTTCCTCCAACAAGACCAATTTCAATTTTACCAGTGACTGGGGCTCCTGGCACTGAATCCCCTTCGTTGGGACCAAATCCAACCCCAGCTGTTCTTCCACCAAGGCCAGAAAGAGAAAATAGGCGAAATTTCGTATCAGCCGAAGCCTGCCAATTACCCGCGGAAGTTGGAAGTTGCAAAGCTCGTCGACAACGATATTTCTTCAACAATGAAACCAATACTTGTGAAGAGTTCACCTACTCCGGATGCCGAGGAAATGATAACAACTTTGTATCAATCCAAGATTGTCAGAGATTGTGTGTCCCTGCTGATAACAGAGGACTTCTCCGAAGTTTGGACTCAAATCAACAAGAACCTCAGCCAAGAGCAATTTACGGTAAATTTGAGGAGCAAGTTTAGCGTCTATTTTAAAACCTTTTCATTTCCAATGCCAGGAACTTAATAGGATCGATATCTTTGGCATTAATTGTAGTGACAGAAATGGATCCATGCACAATGCCCAGAAGCATAGGAAACTGTAAGGGATTCTTCCATAGGTTCTATTATTCTCCAGAAGACAACTCGTGCCAATCGTTTATCTTTGGAGGATGCAGGGGGAATCGTAATAACTTCTACACAATGCAATCTTGCGAGGCAACATGTATCAATCCGATCTCTGTGGAAAATCTTGGGACAAATGTCCTTACTGAATCTAGATCATCAGGAGATGCCTCAATGGTCAATTTCGGAGAGGATGCCCCCAATCCAACTCCCAGTATTAAATCCATCGGCATGGACGTTGATCCCTGCAGTTTAGAAAAGAAGGCTGGCTTTTGCAAAGCCCACATCAGGCGGTTCCATTATGACTCGGAAGCTAAAGATTGTAAAGAGTTTGTTTATGGTGGATGTGGTGGAAATTCTAACAACTTCTTGAGTAGCCGGGATTGTGAGAGGAGGTGTATAGTTAGGGAAGTACCCAGAGTGGGACTTGCAAGGACTAGATCCCAAATACAACCTGTCCAACAAGCTAACTCATCAGATCCCCAAGGTAGGATGCTAAAACATACAACATGGACTGGGCAATCTTCCCAATAAAAATCTTGCCGGTCAATCAATATCCAACCCATGATGATTAATTCTAAAATTTGTAGAAACGGTCGGATTCCAGCCCCCTGCATTTGGATTTTTGGAACGTTGCCGTCTCCCCAGGCAATCAGGCTCATGTTTAGGAGTTCGACCTTCATACTTTTACGATGCTGATGCAGGGACTTGCAATTTCTTCTTTTACTCTGGATGTTTCGGCAATGCCAATCGGTTCAATTCCATGGAAGAGTGTGAAAGTACTTGTAAGAATCCTACAACCATGACGAACGAGGAGGAAGGAATCGGAGGCAGAATTTCTCGGAACAGAAACAATATGTCATGGAGGACAAGCGTAACTAGTGATAGCGATGGTACCACGGGCAATGATGTGACACGGTCTGGCCCTTCCTCTTCCAACTCTGTGCGAAATCCCAAGGAAGAAACTGACAAAGGTTCGTTCACTATCAAAATCGATTAGAAGTCAACTGAAGTCGCTACTAATATTTATAATAAAAAACGTTGGTAACTTATTTTTCTAGAAATGTGCAAACTAGCCCCAGAAACGGGTCGATGCAAAGCCTATGTCCTTCGTTACCATTGGGATGCATATACTAAGCAATGCCTCCCGTTTGTCTGGTCAGGATGTAGAGGAAATAAGAATAATTTCCTGACTGAATCAGATTGCCTCTCTGCCTGTGGAGAGCAGCCAACAATTGAACAATTAACATCCGAAGGTGTCTTTTCATGCTCCTTCGGAAATGAAACACTTCCCCTTGGAGCAACTGTTGGAGGACACAGATATGCCCCGGATGAGGTTCCATGCGGAGTTCCCGTATGCCAGTGCCTTACACCTCCCTCAGTCACATGTGTCCAGCTCATGTGTCCCACACCACCTCCAGCCCCGGAGAAAGTCTGTGAGAGCCCTAAATGTGATGCTAATTGTATGGAAGCAGTTGGATTAGATGGGTGCCCCATGTGTGATTGTGATGAGTCTCAGCAATTTCAAGTTCAAGAACCCGATGTATTTGTCAAGTCTGTGAAAGGGTGAACTAGCCCGAGAGAATATATTCAACATGACATATTCCTATTTAAGGCTTAAGATTATAAAATTATAATTTCATCTCAACCCGGACTCGTAGTGATTATGAACTGGGCTTTTAAAAAAACATGAGACCAGAAAAGACGTTTAAGATTTCTAGAGGAGAGAGATTCTCAACTTGTTACAACTTGCTCTTTTTAAATAACTACTTCCATGAATAAATTTTTTATCAAGGACTGTAAAGATGAGAGAATTTGCATTGCTAATTGAACACTTGATGAGCCAATGGAAATCGTGGCAAAAACAAGGGCTATTGGCTGACTCTGTCTTTATGCAAAATAAATAATGGACTACCAGTGGCAGTAGCGTCCGTAACTTAATCCCTGCCTGCATATAGCTCAACAAAGAGTTGGTGGGAGTAATTACTGGCTTGGAATTACTCAAGTGGGTAACCACCAACTGTTAACTTAAGGCTATACGAGTCCAACTCATGTGTCTCTCTCTATACCTTCCTCTTGTAGAGAAACTTAAGAGAGTTACAAGATAATTAAGAAACTTCTCCCTTTACTTCCTCACGGCAGTTTGAAAAAGATTGCTAAAGCAAACTTAGTGGATAATTAGGTTTCAATCTGTTTATCTTCCCCACACACTTCCTTCCCTTTCTTCCACTAGTTTTAAAAACAATGGCTGTTAAACAGCAACTAATCTCTTAACAACTTATAACTTCACTTTTCTATTTCTCTCTCTGCTTTTATTAACACTCCCTCGAGGCTCAATTCTCATTAGGGAGGTTGTGCTACAGGGATGTTTGGCTTCTGAATAATTCTGATTGTGACTGTGTAGGACTGCATCACTGTAGCACAACCTCCCTATCCTCTAGAGTTGCTGTAAAAGTCTAAAATACTCAAGGTGATTTAAACGAAATGCTACTTGAGCTTGTGTAGCAAAGTCAACTAAATGTTTCAAGAGTCAGAATAGCGACAACTGTTCACTCTTGGTGGAGATTATGCTTGAGAGGGGAAAAGGAGCCGAATTTTTCTGTTCCCTTTTGAACAAGAGCAAGTAGAAGGAAGTTTCAAAGTCAGGTTTTATTTAAAGCGGGATTGTTTATGGGTGATGTGTTCAAGCTTTTTGAAGTATGAAAAATTAATGAGACGGGTGTCGTTCTCGTTGGGAGTTGAAAATGTGTGGAGCTCACGTATTCTTTGGGGGTCATGTCTTGGATGGAGTTCATATCTTGGAACTTTGCGTTCGCTGTTTCCACTTGTGGTAGATCCAATGTAATAGATTGGAGGGATTTTGCTGTCTAAACATTTAGTTGCCTTTCAGCATTGCTATACCACCAAGCTTTATCGATCGCCATGTACTCATCAGGAGTTTTTTGTAATTGGGAAACTTATTTCTAGTTGTGTGATCATTGGATTATGATGCTATTAAAGCAACTACAAATATTCAAGACCTAATTAAGTATTACTGAATACTATATATATTCCTTGGAAGTGTATTCATTCGAGTCCAGTTTGTATCAAGATTTTCGAGTTCATATTCAATGATCTACATATACTAATTCTTAGAGTTTCATTTCTTGGAAAGTATTTGGTGAGCAGGAATGAAATTGAAATGAACTTAAAAAAAAAAGAGTCCAACAAACTTGCAGCATATAAACATGTATATTTCATTTCAGATGAGTGTATATTTTTTTTCTTCAAAACTTTAGCAACAGAAAATCCATGATGGACCCAAATGGGAAAAACGAACTAGCATATTTGATGTAATAAGTATGTACCCAAGCGGATCATTCCCAAAAAAAAACGGAACAGCACAAAGACCAAATACATAATCTTAACCTGGACATGAAATAGCATAGCACACAAATTTCAATTTAAAAAAAGGACAAAAAAGTCCCCCTTCCATATCCAAGCTTTTCCTCCGACCTTTCTTCTGTCTTGTAAATTAAAAGCTCTACTTTCTCCACAGTCTATTGCACCCTCTTTGTGTCTTAATCATCTGCGTATTCGAATAAATGAGCTTTTTTTTTTTAGTTTTTTTTACTTTCAAGTTCTACTCTTTTGATTAATTTTTCATTCCCCCCTTGTACATAAATCTACCTCATCCTGACCATGAGGGAGTATCTCGGAGCTCCTCGTCAGGCTACACTATAAATAAAATCTATAAAGCATATAGTCCTGAATAAAAAAAGACACTCTCAGACTCCCGGGTAAAAGAGATCTGTGTAACCAAAATGGGAATCCGTGATAACACTAAAGTATGTGCTGTAGGCCTTTGCTTGATATTAGTAGTAGCCCAAGAGTAGCTCTGGGTAACTTGTCCCTTGTGCCTAGAGATATTTTAGTCGGAAGGAGCAGACAGGTATTCGATCTTTGATGCTTTATATGCAAATAATGGAATGTAAAAAAAATGTCACAAAACAAACATCCGCTCACTAAAGATTTCATTGAATTTTCCAGGAGGTAACTAAAGAAAATTGCTTTCTTCCTCTAGAACGATCAACATTCATCATCTCCAAGATTTGATTTGTTTATCGAGCCTCCAACAATCCCAGCCCTAGTTGAAACACTCGTAGATAAGTATCCAAAAAATGACTGTCCAAAATGGTAAATATCCAAATCATTTTTATAAAAATAGGATTTTTGGCATGTCACACGATTTGAAATTGCTAATATCCGCAGACTATGAACTGAAACTTGTCCCTTCGTCTTTTATATCTCCTGTCAAGAATTCTTCGAGGTTCTCAGCAAATACTCGAGTTACTTTCTCCGTCTCCTTATAAAAAACTAGAGTCCTTGTGATCAAGTTGGTGAAAGAACAAACGGCATGGGTTATGGTTCTATACAAAGGCAGAAAGAAATGAATATTTTGAACTACAAAGGGCACAAAGAAATCACAAATTGCTTTGAATATTTCCACCAAATATTTCTACTCGATCTAACCAAGTTCTTCTGGTGTTTCTTATGCTACAAGTTATGTATAGCAGGGGGACGTTATTGAACTTCATCGACTGTGTGTGTGTACAATGTTCTGGGTTGGTTTTCTTTAGTTTTTTTCGTCTTTTAAGCTCGAGGCTTGAAGTTTGAAAAAGTGTTGTAAAAAGAAACGTGTTTGGTGGTTGTAGACTGTAGAGTTATTTTAAAACAATTTTTTTATAACTTTTATCAATTTCCAAGCCCCTAAGGAATGGCAAATGTCTGCTATTGTCGTAAAACAATCAGATTCAGATTGAGAAAGGATTCTGGTAGTAACGATTTTATTTTACCTTACGAAACCGACCCACACCAACTACTTGGGTTACCCTACTTTAGTAGCTTGCGAACCTCGCAAATATCTGTTTTATGGTTATAGAAATCAATAAACATTTGAACGAGCCTTATTGCCTTGTATTAATTCTTGGGAAATCAATTACACGTCAAAAACAGTCAATATTTGAGCCCAGCTTTTGATCCCTTTCCTCCTTTCGAGATTGACACCACTGAGCTGAGGGATTAGAATATAATTTATAATTTAGATGAATACTAAGTGGACTTGTCTAGGAATCTTCAGTTGCTTAAGAGGAGAGTGGCAGGTAATTTATTTTGGAAAGCAAATTTCCACATGTTCATGATACCAAATAAATCACAACAAGTTCTTCTACTTATGTTTACCTATGCCAAAGCCTTTGTAGACACTAGACAGTCTAACCTACTTTTTTTTCTACGACGTGATGGCAACTACCACATAACCTTCTGTATAGACGATTTACGATTTTTTTTCACCTCTCTCTCTCCAGAATCTTCTTCGTACAAGTGAACTTGAGATGTTTGTGATGAAATGTATTACAACTTACCACCATCAAATGCACACACAGATACTCCCTTATGTTCTCATAAAAGCCAAGGGATTTGTTCTTTATACAGGCAATTTATAATTTTGCCCATTGTATGCTTGTCAGTTTGTCACAATGAATAAGTTAAGCTGTGCGTGGGTGGGTGGGTGTTTTTTTTTGTCCTGATTACCTAAGCATATGACGATGTCCCACCCTACCTGGTGAGCTTTTTAATTTATTGCATCCATTAGCTTCCAACCATCAACCTGTTGATCCACGTGGGTTAGGATAATAATAATAATAATAACAATAACGGTAAACTTGACTAAGATGAGTTACTTGCACTTTACACCATTATGAGAGTTTTCAAGGGACAAAAAATTTGTAAACAAAGGCGAATTCTACGTACTTGAGTGTTGGAAAGGCCAAAACGCAAGAGGATCTGTCCCAACTGAACCTAGCGAGTTAGTTGGAATGTGTCCTTTCATCTCACGCAATTACCACGATCACAAAGGCTGTGATAAAGTACCTAGTTAAGGAGCTCGTTTGATTCCAAAAATGGAACTGCCGGATATGTTTTATGGAACACCTTTTACCTACTCAAATTCTTGTCTAATTCATTACGAAGAGAGCAAGCCTACTCTTTAATCAATCTTTAATTCTACTGGTCATTAAGGAGCCCAAAGTAATCCGGCTAGCCTGTCCTTAACTATGAAATCCAATTCTGGATGAAGTCATAGCTATAGCCAAATAGGTGAGTCTATTGTGGGGGCTGCTGACTGCAGACCAGCCAAGGCTGATTTTGATAGACAGCATGAAAAGGTCATATCTCAATGTTGGCAAATTGGTAATCCTAAAACTTTCTTGCGTCTCATAATAGCATTGACAAAATAGCTGGTGTTGGTATGGCTTGAATTGTTGTGGACGAATGTCTCAATGAATGAAGAAAAAAAATATGATGGCCACGATGAGAAAAGACCACCCTGGCATTTCTTCCATCTTCTCCAGAATAATAAATTACTACCGTGGCTTTTGAATACATCAAAACGTACAAGTTTTGACAGTTTCGTTGTAACTTTTGGGTCGATAGTATGTAATTTGGAAGGAAGTAAGGAAGGCGGTCAAAAAATAGACATGATGAGATTTTTCGATATGAAATATACCCTGAGTGACGTGTTACACCTGGAGGCCTACATCTTCCTATGTTCCCGACATCAAAACATATCAAATCATTATATTCTATAAAAATCCCTTTAATCCAAACTCGTTTACTTCATCATCTATTATGAGTTACTTTATTACAGCTTTTTTTATCTATCCTCGGGGGTGCTCTTTCTAGTCCAAAAGTCTTTGGTGAGCATTTTTCATCTCACAAATTATGCGGGGCTTAATATCTCAGCAACTAACAAGTTTGCCAATTTAAACAAAAAGTTCCTCTTTCTAAGAGATATTATGGTAAGTGATAATAAGTGATTAAACATGATGGATAATGGGAATGCCACTCCTTACACAAAGCACATGGAATTCCACTTAACAGCTCCTCCACTGACGACATGTCCAAGGGAGCAGAGAAATAATTAATCACCCTCCAGTTAGTACCATAATAATTACGAACAACAACCTTAATTTAAAATTCTGTACATATTTGTACATGTATCAGTAGATTAATTGTAACAAGCATGAGCAACAACTACTGAGAAAGAGCAACAACAGCCTTACAACCACCTAATACAACTGAGAAAGAGCAACAACAGCCTTACAACCACCTAATACAACTCTTATACTATTATATTCTTTACACTGCAATTATACACTTTCAAACACAATTAATTAGACAATACAGAAACCAGTGGCAATACCCTTTGCAACCTCATCGAAAAAATACAAAAACTTCCAAACTTAATACTGTTTTCTCAAGTTTTCGAATTTCTACACTCTACCCAGTGAATCTAATCTTTTGGAATCCATCCATCTGACGCTATGCAAACAAGCTAAGTCACATTATTATTATAGTATATGAGGCCCTGTCCTATCTCTATATAATAAATCCAAAGTCAAAAGATACATACAGAAATCTGAATTATCTAGATTCCTGGATTTGTACCTTATCACCACAACATAACTAATATGGGAAAAGCAAAATCCGCCAGTAAAACTACTACTACACTCGGTGCAAGCAAGAAAAGACAACGACTGAGCACTGACCCTGACGACATGGATGACACTGAAAATATAGGGGACCGGGATAATGAAGCCATAACTAAAGACTTTCTGCGAAGCCTATTAGGTACTCAAACAAATGAACTAAAAGCAGTAATTAATGATCAAAATAAGAAGATTACAAAACTTGAAGATGAAGTAATTCTGCTACAATCAACTGTTCGTAAATGTGCTACTGACAATGAATTTCTACTAAAAGAGCTTGGCAAAATTAACTTAGTTCTACATGGAGTAATGGATTTGGGGCCAAAGGAATCAAATACGAATCTTCTGTTTGCAGTATCTGATATCATCTCTAAATTAAATAATGAGCCAACTACCCTAGACACAGTTTATCGAGTTGGAGCATACAAACCAAATTACATTAGACCAATAAAGATCAGATTCCTAGCGATGTCTCAAAGAAACATATCATTTGATAATCGACACAATTTGCCACAACCTCTCTATCTTAATGAAGACTTACCACTAATTACTCGCCAAACTAACAAACTACTCCGTGAGGCTAAAGAAAACGCTATACTTAATGGAGAAAACCCCAGCAACATTACAATTGACTTTAAAAACAAGATCATTCAAATAAAAAGCAAAACATATAGCGCTAATTCAGGAACAATGAAAGAAATCGCCCCACCAAAACCGAGGAAACCATCTGGAAGTTCACAGCCACATCATTTTTTAGGAACGACAAACACGAATTGAATCCCAAAAGTCTTAACTCAACTGACCCTGCAAATACTCACTTGAACAATTTTAATAATATCAATAACCCCCAAGATGATATAAGCCAACATGACCTCTTCCATATAAAATCCAGTGAAAAGAATATAAAAACAATGCCAATAAATAAAACCACTAATTTGAGAAAATCCACTCTACTTAATATATCTCACATCAATATCAATTCGTTTAAATCTAAATATCATGAGATCTGTAATATCTTGTCAACTAATAATATTGATGTATTATGTGTCAGTGAAACACTTCTGAAATCTCATCACCAAATCCTGCCAATAAAGGGTTACAATATAGTGCGATGTGATATG
>JAQFYM010004378.1:0-15721 GCA_034694785.1 Agrenia bidenticulata | reverse complement strand
TCAAACAAAAAAATATGTAATCGTATGTTAATCGGCTGCACGAATAATCATTATGCCTAAAAAGATAATACAAAATACCTTTGCATTTTATTTCTTCGGGTTCAAAATACCCCTTTGCTAAATGTCTAGTAATACAAAAAAAAACCATTTTTTTGCGTGGTCATGTTTTTTTGCAATAAAGTATTATATTTAGGCAAGCTCCGCTTCGAATTGACAAACCTTACATTTATATCTATAGATTTCCGCATTGTCGTTACAATACAAATGATTGTTGTGTTGAAATATCTATCTTATTATAAACCCAAAAAGTAAAAATACACAATTATTGCTTGCAATGCAGCCAATGTTTTAACAAAGATTACACCCCAACTAGTAAACGATAAAAACCGTATACCATGGGGTTCAATTGGGTTCTCATATTGCGTTAATTTGTGTCACTACAAGTGCGTTTTCATGTTATTGGATGTACAAGATTTTTATATATAAAATGCTTTTTTATATTAAGAAAAAATATGTCATACAGAAATGCGTCAAAGCTGAAAACAAACTTGCTCGAAGTTGTTTTTTAACCTTTATATTTGTAATATTTTTTCCATCTTCGTTTGTACAATACACGGCAAACAGGATGTTAACAACATTAACGTGCCATCAACGAATTGATAATAAATACACGAACAACAACAAAATAAGAACAAAAAAAATAACCCAAAAAAAATAGTTGTTTTGCGCAAAAAAACGCTTTCTAGGTATAACAAAAGACTAAGGATTAAATCCTATTCTACATATTTTTTGTAATTGTGTAAAACGTTTTTGTATTTTTTTACGATAATCACTTGCAAACGTTAAAGTACTTGCTCTTAAACAGTTTGTTTTACACATTTTTGTAGTTCAATTATAGGCATGCGCAACTTATTCATTGCGTATGTAAGATATCGGCATAGTCTTTTTATACATGCAGACAATACCATTAATTCACATGCTTGTACTTAAAATCTGCTATGTTCACTGGACCAACAATAGATGGAAAAACCGCACTGCATTTTTATGTAGCTATGTATAGTTCGACACAAAATTTTTTCGTTTAATTGCATCCTTTTCATGTATGGTTTTTGTACACCTTCATCTGTCCGCTTTTCTATGTTTTCTTACTGTTGCTGGTTTAGTTTGGTTTGACCCGTTCTGTTTTTACTAAATTGTAAGTATGAATCCGGATTTGTTTTGGAGGTCCCCTGTGACTGTTGTCACATGTTATGACTGTAAATGTATTTTAATTTTGGCAAACAAGCACCATGTTAAATACGTACGTGAAGTTTTATGAAAACGAAAGAAATGTGTTGAACTCATGAAAGAATTCACAAAATGTTTAGGTTCATAAAAAATACTCGACAAAAAACTAGTTTGTTGCATATACAACGTAATGATGTATGTAAATACCAATTTAGACATACAATAACCAAGCTATAAAATATTTCAACTGTTAAATTGAAAGTAACCAAATTTTTGTATATAGATGCGCTTATTTTTATTTTTTTGTTGTATGGAACATGTCATTTATTTTTGGTCTTTGTCTTTTTTTTTTTGCATTACCAGTGCGTTTTGTATTTTACTTTCCGCCTAAGAAAAGATTCTGAAATAAAATTTTAAGTAACTATACTATCATATTTCTAGTAGTTAAAACAAGTCTTTAACACATTTGCCACATATACGCAATAAGCTGTTTGTAATTTTTTGTGATTTTTAGTAAAATGTCATTTAAAGGCGTATAAAAAGTACACAAAAATGTACATGATAGATAAATTGCAAACAGTAAATATGTAAATGCTGTAATATGTAAATTGTTGTTTAAGTAAAGAATTGCAAAGATTCAAAAGTCACTTGCATTAAAAGAAGAGTTCATCAATAATCTTCGTGCGACCTTTTGCAAAATTGAGTACATAAAAAAACATGCAATCATAACCCTTTTGTTGATATTGTTTTTTTGGCATATTACATTCGTTCATATACTAGATTTTTTGAAAAAAGGCCACAATAACATAGTAAAACTCGACAATACAATTTATTGAATTATATAAGCCTAACATAAAAAGGGCAATAGAGCTAGTCATGTTTGTGTCCGTTTTGCAAACTAAGGGAAATATGCAGAATTACAACAATGTAGTACAAAGTAATTTTTAATAATTATTACAACGAAAAAAAGGTCATTATTCTTGAAATATTTTTTATCTTTGTAAACGCAAACAAAAAATGTGTCTTTAGCAACCACAAAATTGCTTTTTGTAGTAAAAAATCACTAAAATAACAAACGCATTAGTAATTACACTACAAGCGTGAATTCAACTTTACATTACAACTTTTTATCTATTATTTTAATGTGACTGTATGTTTTTAAAAATACTCTATTTACTATGCAAATTAAAGCATAAACATGTATGTTCTAATTGGTGAATCGTTTTTTTCCTATCTAAGGGCGCGTTCTATTTTACTCACTATAGCGAAGATTCACTATAGTGATTTTTAAAGTTTTTATTTTTTCCAAATTGTTCCAAAAAATCACTATAGGTAATCACTTTAATTAAATTCACTATGGTGAATCACATTAGTAAAACTTCACTATAGTGTTTACCATATTGAATTTTCAATATAGTGAATTAATGGTATTAAAAAAAATGGAACATATTTTATTTTTCACTATAGTGAAAATTCACTATAATGAAAATCACTATAGTGAAAATTTATCTGCGTGCAACATGTTTTATTTTTCACTATAGTAAAAATTCACTATAGTAAAATTCTAGACCCTATTTTAGGGCGCATCTTTCGCTATAGTGGAAAAAATGGAACGCGCCCTAATAAAGACTTACTATATATTTTATTCATAACAAAAATAAGTAAAGCATATCAAAAAAGCGGAACATGTATTTCAATAGTATGGTGTACAGTAACACGACAAAATACATGCTCAGCTCATTTTTAATTGTCGTAGTTAACATTTTATGTCATTAGTCACACTAGTTTTTATAGAAAACGTAAAAAAAACAAACATATTTTAAAAACTAAACCAGGTAAAATTTTTTTCGGTTATAAATGAAACAAAAACTTAATAATTGATACGTCAGAAATATTAATAAAATATCGTTACTCCTTAATTCAGGTATATGTTTTTTGATACGGGTGGGGGGTTTATACCCTTCAACCCCTTTGGATACGCCACTGCGGTCTACATATGTATATACTTTTAAAAAAAAACTTTTTAGTGTTAAAAACAGACTGATATAAAAATCACGATTGTGGGTTCTTGTGCTTGTAATAACCAGTTTATCTTTTATTTGCCTTCATATCTCGGTCTTTTATGCATACACATCAGTGGAGCATCGATGATTTATTTTACAGGGGGACAGGGTTCGAATATGGTATGGTAATTCGTATTTTTTGTATACCCCATAATGGAAAAAACGGTTAGATCAGGGTAAAAGCAAAAAATTAATCAAATTTTATAGTAGTAATATGAAAAATGTATGAAAAAGATGTTAATCTCTGTAAAATTCTCATACATAAAATGTAACACGAAAAACAAAAAAAGGAATACTCATATTACGGAAAAACTTTTTTTCTTTTTGTCAATAATGATCATCTGGGGGGGGGGTGACCCGACTTAGACTTAAACCCGGATTTTTAGGTTGTAAACCCGACCCGGAACCCGGGTTTCTAATTTTTGACCGGTTAAAAATCTTGCTTTTTAAGTTAAATGCATAAATTTGTATATTACAACATCAAAATATGTTTTATTGGTAATCCCGTATAAATAGTAAAAGAACGAGTTTTAAAATATTAAAAAAAAAATATTTTATTGTAGTGCAAAGTTTTCTTTGCCTAAGATGTTATTACTATAACTATCGATATTTAGATATAGGGTCAACTAAGCTTTTTTTTTTTCTAAAAAAAGTTACTTGCCTTGTTAGTAAGCTTACTGAAAAATGTTAAAATTTCTTTTTTGACTGACGATAAGGCAATCTACGTATATAGCAGGTGCAATATATACAATTACAATTAATAATCACTGGTAAATAATCAAATTCAAAGAAACTTTTAATTATGCTTATTTTATACAAAAACAAAAACATGAAAAGCAAAAAAAAAACGATTATTGTCCTACAAATTTTCTACTTCTTGAACGAGAAGACATATAAAAAATAAAAAAAAGTAGCCATATATAATTTTTTTTATAATATATATGCATCATTTTTTTACTGGCAAAGTATGACTCGCCAAACATTATACGTAAGAAAAATATACAAAAAATAAAGGTATATAGTGCGTTTTTTAAGTTAAATGTATACAGTGCTAGTAAACTGTTATTTTAAAAGTAATTGTTTAATATAACTTGTTTACTTTAATAGTTTTCTATTACATAAGAAATAATAAAAAAACCTTTACTGCAAATTAACTAACTATGTGAAAACGCAGAAACGGGATAAGGGGAAGGGGCGCATGTGCGACGGGGTCCCCGGACAAAGAGGGCCCCATTTTCTAAAATATGTAGAAGCGAATACTATGAGATGATTATTGCAAAAAGAAACCAACCCTTAAATTTGAAAGTGAAAACACACAAAACAAATAAAGCTGACTTTTTTTTATATTAGGTAAACTTTACAAACATTGTAAAAAAAAGATATAATAAGTAGAATTTTTTACAAATGAACGTGCAAAAAAGACTACAAAAAGCCATTAAAAGCAAAAAATTAATAACTGTAATATCAGTTCAAAATAAACAATAAATGTACTGACATACATATAACAAGGGTATATTAAAATATACGCAAACTTACATACAAAGTCTTTGTTTTTTTTTATCAATATAAATTTTTATTTTTTTGTTCGATATTAGATTTCAGGTTTCATTTTTTACTAATAATTGCAATGTTATTATGTATAACAACAATAAGTCTTTAAAGGTAAACATAAATAATAAATTGATAATATATATATCGACTACAAAAATCACAAAAAATACATAAACATACATAAAAAAACGTTAGGTATACAATATGGTCTATTTATGCGCTGAGCTCTCACATAATACTTTTCTGCGCATAGTGACGGATCATCAAGTTTTTCACAACAGTTTTTTTTAGCGCACATGAAAACGCAATGACACAAAATGCACATCAAAAAACTGTAATTCTGTAGAAAACTATATTTTTTTATACGGAAATTTCTTTTTTAACATGAGCATAAAAAACAGCATAAGATATAAAATTAAAAGCAAAGGTTTGCAAAAGGCAATTCAGCACTGTACAAACCCAGTAAATGCATCTGCGTGTTTTTAGTTTTTTAAATATTTAATTCTAAACAAAGATAAAATCTTAAAGTATGAAGCCTGTTGTCGTATAAAGCATACTTGTATATCTTCAGTGTATTTAAATGTACACTTTTGCTATCGGTTATTTAAGTAAATGTTACAAAGCGAGCAAAGAAACGTGTTTGGCCGTATCAATATTGAATTTTGTAAAGGATTGTTTGTTCGAACAAGTACGGGTCAATTCATTTTTATATCAAAAGAGCAAATTAAAACGTATATTTATTTTTGCATGTGAAAGACCAGTGTTTATAAAAATTTAAAATACGAAATAAAAGACAATCATCTAAACACAAGCCTTTTTTCTTAGATTATATACATATTAAAGCCTCAAATTATTATTTAGGCACAATTTATTGAGTTGTATCGTTTTTTCGTAGTTTTTTTTGCGAAGGGGGCCACAAAAAATATAAGTGCCCCCGTGCCCGCGAAAAAAGTTAACCCGCCCCTGCAAAAACGGCGCATCTTATGTCATAAATACTATACGGGGAAGTTTTGTTTGCATAATAACACTAGTTATACCGTGTCTACAGCAATTATTTCATATTTCGATATCTTTTAAACATATAAAATACAGTGCATTTTATATTTTTAAATTTTTTTAGAAACTTTTTTTAAGAATAAAACAGTCATTTAAAAGTTAATTACTAGATAATGTTATGTTTTTTACGATTATATATTATTGCGGGTATACATAAAGTATGAAATACTTCTTTTAAATACTACCAAATTTTTTACGTAGCAGTAAAAACAAAATTCACAAAATTCTTATTAATTGCTATAATTTATTAATATTTTGCCAATGAGAAGACAGAAAAAACCTAAATGACTTTTGTCGAAAATTATTATTTAATAGTTTTTATACCTTCAATACTCGTGTTTTCTTGTCATCACAATATTTATTTACATTTATACTTCGATTTTTGGTATTACAGAGAAAAAATCGCACTTTACCTAAATTACATTGCATTTTGCATAAAATAAAAAACATACGATTAATAGTATATAGTAAAAAAATATACGATATAATTTTGAGCACTATATAAGATAAATTTTGTTATATTTGAATCGGTAAAAAACAAACGTTATATTGGACAGAACAGTTCCCATATTCATCAAAAAATTTAATAATGCAAAAATTTTCTACTATACCAACAATAAATCCAAATAATATAAAACAGTCGTAGTTCGCATAATAATTATGAAAAGCAGTACTATTTTTAAAAAAGTAAAAATTATTGACACATTATACCAGAAAAAAAACACAAAAATTAATTGTGACGAATTCCACGTGAAAAAAATTATATGTAAAAAATTTAAATATTTTTTTAATGCATTTCAAAATTGTTTTTATTTTAAGGAAGCATTGAAGACAAGCCAAGATATTTTTTTCTATTTTGGTGTATAGATTTATGTATAGGCATATAAATTGTTTTTTTTTACATAATCTACATCGAAAAACGTTTTTTTTTCACTATAAACTCTATTTTAATGGTATTTTACAGTGTTGATAAAAGAATAATATTTTTGTCTTTTAACTTGAATTTTCAATATGCAGCAACAAAAAATTTTTATTAGGACAATAAGTTTTCTACAAAAACACAGTTTCATAAGAAAGGCATATACCGATCCAGTTATTTTCGTTAGCAAGTACAACTAAAAAAGAGGATTCTTGTTATAAAATCTCTTTAGTTAACATAATTTGTAAATATTTTGATCTTTAAATGCTTGCTTAATGCTAAAGTAAATTTTACCATTCTGTTTTTTAGTTTTGCTTTCTAAAACAGACATGTTCTCAATTTTTAGTTATATTTATACTTTTTTGAACACAACAGGCTATAACATCAAATGGACGTATCTATAATTTACAAAACATACAACAAAAATATTATTCTGTTAAAGTAACTATGTTAATATAGAAAAGGTTGTATCTTTACAATGTATTCTTTTTTAATATTAAAATGCTCATTATATTAGCGAGACCGTGCATAATTTATCTTTTTAGCAATATAACTTTTATTTTTATAGTATTTAACAAATAAGAATTCTACTTTTTGCTATATTTTTTACATACCGCCTATCCTCTGCCCGTAAAAATGTAATTCTAGGCTAATGAAGAACGTCGATTACATTTATAATAGTGCAGTAAATTTTTCTTATGCAATTAAGTATAAAAATTTCTTATAAAAGTTGCTTATAAAATATAAAATACCCTTTTCTTTCGCCAAAAAAAATCCAGCCTATGCAACATAAAATAAATAGAAGTACAGACGCGCCTCGATAATACGACACCTTTTACTCCCTTATAACACATTTAAAAATCGGATACATAAATTTTTCGGATCGTAGGGCACAAATTTCTTTTCTTATTTATGTGTTACTACGCTGAACAATACTTAATTGCGTATTTCGCGGTAGTTTTAAATTATTTTTAAGTTTCTCAGTGCAAATAAATACTATGGGCTTTATATTTTATCTGTATTTTATGTAGTCAAATACCTTTTAATTCCCGCTTTTTATGGTGCACCAATATTTTTTTTCTTATTCTTAATTCTTCTTACTTAGTTCTGTGGTTTGTATAAATGTTTTCTCACATTTATTTTTTTTTCATATAAGAAATAAATTCAGTCAGATACTAGAATGTCGGATACTGTTTAACCTAAAAAAATAATTTATAAAAATATGTAACAGTCAAAAACCAGGTGTCGGTTTATTAGGGGGTCGGATAAACGCGTTTCGGCTATATATTTTGTCTGCATTGATGTGGCAATATATGCGCGAGTTCATTCATGCAAAAAATAGTGGTAAAGCGCCGTTCTTTTTTGTGTTATAAAAATCAAGTTTTTTTTTTTTTTAAAAAGAATTAAAAACCAATTCCCCCTGGGTCAACCCGACCCAAACCTGACCCGACCTGGAACCCAAAAAAAGTGCCGAAACCCGGCCGGGTCACAGCCCAGATGATCATTATGGTTAAAAAAATCGAATGTGCAAAAATCATAGAAATGATGTTAATATGCAGTTATTTATAAACATAATTATATACCCATTTTATACTCTTTTTAGTTTTTTGTTGGTTAATTTGGCAACACTCTTTTTAAACAACGAAAAAAAAAAACATATTTCAGGGTTAATAGAGTTTCACTTACCGTTATGATGTTTAAAATTTTTTGGTTACTAGTTTTTTTTAAAAAAGGTAGTTATTCCTATATTTTCAAAAAATAATAACAAAAAATGTTAACTACGGCCAAAACATACAAGCGAGACATCTTATTTATGTTTTTACTTATGTTTAATATTTAAAAGGTATGTAAATAAGCAATCAATTGAACAAACTAACAAGATTTAAGACGTCATATGTGCCTTTTTTGCTTTTTACAGGTGTATTAATTTTTACAGCGTTCATGACACATAAACATTTTTGCACAACCAAAAAATTTTATCTTAAGGTATAAACACTGATGACTGGCAATATATTATTACATTGCGATTTTCTGAGATATATAAATACTATTTGCATTGTACAGTTTTTTAACTATCTAATAATGTTTCTTATCTAATTTATATGTTTTAGGATCGCTTGCTTAAGATTCGAACGAACAAAATCAACTCATATCCGTTCAATTTATTGTAAAAAATAAGTCATTATGGGTGTTGAAAAACCAATGTGCTAATATTAAAAATGTGTAAAGATAAAAATCAATAGTTATATATAATTTCCTAGGCATCTATACCGAGTTTTGCTCGCAATATGCCGCGATTGAACATTCAACTGGCCGCAATTCAACAATCCGGCAGCCTCAGTTAAAAATGCAACTAGCCGCAGTTGTTCATGTAACTCGCCGCAACTACATGTGCAATATGCCGCGATCATTTGTACAATATGCCGCACTTGATTTTACAATATGCCGCATATTAAAAAAAATACCGCAAATGTTTTTAGAAAATGCCGCGTATGATTTTTCAAAATGCGCGGGTAAAAAAATATTGTTTATAATTACAAAAATATTTTTAGAAATTATATAAATATAATTTGAAATTATAAAGGATATTTGGAATTATGCAGAATATTTTTTTGAATTTAAAAAATATTTTTCTACCCGCGGCATTTTAAAAAATCATATGCGATATTTTTTAAAAACACGTGCGGCATTCTGATTTTTACATATGCGGCATATTTAGCAATCAAGTGCGGCTAATTTACCAATCAAAAAAGCAATATGAAAATTCAATTACGGCGCGTTGAATAAGCAAATGCGGCTGGTTGATTATTTAACTACGGCGGGCTGATTGTCCAATTGCGGCTATTTATTGTTTAATTGCCACATATTGCGTGAAAAACCCGGTATAAAAATACAAGGGTCAATATGGAAACATTTTTTTGGTATAATGGCCATATATGGTGATTTTCATTATATTTCGACACCCCTGGTGATCTTTTGGTAAAATATAATGTAATCATTTTATATAAATAATAGTATCATTTCAGACTACATAATACCCCTGATTTTTAATATATACCCTGCATAGTACAAACATAAAAAATACATGTGTTTTTCTTAAGTATAGCTGTTAATAAGTTAAAAATATCTTTGTTTTGCGACTTTTGTTATGCTACTGTATTAGCAAATAATTTTTCCTAGCCTCTTGGTTTACGCTAAGTAACATTTTGGTCTAAAATTAATATATTTTTTAGGTTAAAATCTTACTTGACATATTTATGAGCATAAACTGTAACAAAAATAAACACAAAGTGATTCTTATAATAGTAAAAAAATTAAGAAAAATCGGCAAATATTACTATTATTTATATAAATATCATTTCCTTGTTGTAAAATTTTGTTTTTGCATAATAAACGTAGTGCCTGCACAGGCGCGTACCGATTGGGGGTATCCCCCTTCAGAAAAATTTTCCCTCATAGATTTACGGGGTGCTTTTTTTGTGCAGAAATTTTTTTCCTTTTAAGAATCCAAAAAAAAAAAAAATTAAATGTTAGCAAAAAAATTTATAAACTTTAAAAAATCGAAAAAAAAGGTTTTCAAGCCTAACTTTTTGCAAAAAACACTGATTACCCCCTGGCTTAAAATATCTGGGTACGCCACTGTGCCTGCACATGTTTTTATTTTGAAACTATAGTTTTTTGACAAAATAAAATTTTTTTCGTGTAAAAACGGGCTACTTTTAATAAGATAAATAGTAAAAAAAAAATGGTGCCGC
Organism: Agrenia bidenticulata; assembly: GCA_034694785.1. NCBI lineage: Eukaryota > Metazoa > Arthropoda > Collembola > Entomobryomorpha > Isotomidae > Agrenia > Agrenia bidenticulata. The sequence goes on along the minus strand of JAQFYM010004378.1, from coordinate 5,150 downwards.
AAAGCCATTAAATATATTTTAAAATTTACTTATCGTTAGTAGATATATTTTTATAAATCGATTTATGCAGAATTGTATTGTAATGTTAAAAAAACCATCATAACCGAAACAGAGTCAAATCAAGTTTTATTATTCTAGTTGTAAGAATCTCTAAGGCAGATATTTTGTAATTTTTTTGCCAAAATAAAAATATTTAAATAACTATGCCTTCTTCTTTAAATCAAAAAAATTATCGGTATATAGAAAAAGTCGAATATAAAAACATAGAAAACACAAATGGGCATCTATCTTTATAAGAACTTATTATTTGAAAAAAAACCATTGTATGTTTTTTTATTTTTTGTCTTTGTTAAAGGCATCTTAACAAGTAACTTTATATCTGTTGTTATTCCATTTCAAAGTGAAAAATATTTGAAAAATTAATAAATTGCAAGTGAATGCAAAACAACTTTTTTTTTATTCTTCTATTTTATTCCCAACCTGTATTTATTTGTCATATGATAACGCTTAAAGACACAATCATTTGGGATTGTAATCGGTAAACTTTTACTTTATCTTTATAAAAAAAATCAGCATAAAACAAACATTTTGCATATTGGCAACTCTTTTGAGAGTCTCAAAAAATATAAAAACTATATTGCTAACTTGCGAAATCACCTAAGTTTGATTAAAGTAAATAGTGGATACTAGAACAGTTAACAAAACGTGCCGTAATCATAGCTTAAATAAGTTTAGACTGGCATAACTGGTTTTGAAAAATGTTACAAATGTTAAATCAACTATATTTTTTACACGTAAAAAAAAAGATTACTGGTAAAAAACAAGATTACTAGTAAAAAACAAGATTACTGGAAAAAACTGCAAATATTCCGTTTAATTGCAAAAAAATATTACTTTTAGACATATATCACTTGCATGACCGTATTATTTGCTTTTAAAAGACTAAATTTTAAGATTTTCTATTTTTTTTCGTAAGCACAATAGACAAACTATTGTAAAATACTTTTTTTTGTTACTTTGCAGGTTTATTTTGCAAACAGTGCAAAAAGTTTAGTTAATATGTTTTTAAGTTACATATCTGGAAATTATCAATACGAAAATTACATATGCAAGTTTTATGCAACATGCAAAACGAAACGATTTTATTGTAACTAGTTTGTATTTAAAAAATTTACTTTTTTGTTACAGCAATGCACCCCCCTCACCCCCCCCCCTCCCCATTTTTGCGCACCCTTTAAGATTGGTGTCACTATGTTATTAACTATCTGATATGACTGATACTTACTATCGATATATATTAAAACAATGAAAATGTTATTTTAAATTATATGAAAAAATGTATTAGCAGGCTTAGAATCGTTTAACCCGAAATTTTGTAACAAAAGTTCCTATGAATGGCTTTTTGGCCTTTAACTGTTTTAGGATGATTTGTTTATTATTAGAGCTTACAATATTTGTATTTTCTAATTTATACCAATATTAGAAACTATATAATCTGTTGCGTCAAAAGTAACCTGATTTAAATTATGTCTTTAGAAACACTAAGTAAGTTGAAAAATTTAAGATTCTAAGTTTGGCTGCACTATTTTTAATACATTCACCTTTCATAATAAGACTTTTCTCTAATATGAACGTTCAAATTTACCCTTAAATCGGGGCAGTAATTTTTTAATGTGAAAATTTTTAATTTTTTTTTACTGTAAAAATTATAAGACTTAAAAATAATAATCTTCTCTAATGGTAACATCTGTTAAAATTATTACTTAAGTATTTTTATAAAATATATTAACCATATAAAACATCAAATATTGTGGCTATTGTACGTACAAACAATCTGTAAAATTTTGTTTTATATTTTCGGGAATAAATTTCTGATTAGGTTTCGCAGCAGAAAAAATTTTTCTGACATTTTTAAAAAGAATAAGGGTAAAAAATAATGTCTGCTTTTTATATTCGCTAAAAAAAAAGAAAATAGTTTTCAACACCTTTTGGCCACATTAATAGCAATATGAAGAATTAGTTTTAGAATATAAATGTACTATGGGCGTACTTCTTCTCTTGAAACAAAAAAATAAAACTGTTTACACATATATCTAAATTTAACGTGAGTTGTATTTTTATTTGGCTGTTTTTTTTTAAGTTCTAGAGAAAAAGGTATACATAAAACTCTAATGTAAACATTTAAAATTTGTCAATAAGGTGTTCTCATTAGAGAAGGTAAACTGTAATATGAATTATAACGCGTTCTGTAATGCAGAAAAAATATGATGTCCCCTATTTAGAAGATACGTGGTTTTTCAAAAGTATAACCGCAAAAAAAAAACGAATTTTGATTTTTCTAGCGTTTTCGAGTGTAATGAACAAGTTTAAAGTAGCCACGTATCACAAAATTGCAAAAAATCTCAAAACCTACAATAATACAGCAAAATATTATGAATCTTAATATACCAATAATATTAAAGAATACTGTGTACACGCAGTAATTTAATTACAAAGTTATAAAAAAGAGGAATAAAATAAAGCTGCTAATTCACATAGTACTTTTAAATACTAAAACAACAGTAAAAAGTTGTTTTTTACTTAAAAAGAAAAGGTTTTACTTTTACAATATACTGCGACAAACACACTTCCAACGTATTATCATTTTATTATTACTGCTTTTGCTTTTGTTGTAAAGAATTTATTTCGTGCCTCTGAAAGTTTTATACATGTATAGGCAGTGGCGTAACCAGGGGGGCAAAGGTAGCAAATGCCCCCCCCCTAGAAAAACTCACGCCTGATTTAAGGGGGGGTCCTTTTTTTGGGGCGTATAAACCCTCCAAAATTCCGTTTTTGCAAAATTTGTGTTTTTAAATTTTCTTAGAGTTTTTTCATAAAAAATAAAAAAATATTTTTTTGTTGTTTTAGCTCATTTCTTGGTTTTTGCCCAATCAAAAAACAATCCTGGTTACGCCCCTGTGTACTTTTCATATTAGTTCGAATCCTGATTAGTCTAAAATCAGATTAATTCTTTTTTACTTAATTTAAGAATCCATAAAGTTTACGATAAAAATTATGGTTCAGCTTATATGCCAATAATTTGACTATCACTACTGTGTATTCAATAATTGTCTAATAGTAAAGGTCCAAATTTTCCTTATATGTTAGAAGTCGAAAAATCATTTAAAAATAAGCGAAAAAAGAAAAAGAAAACAGCAAAAGAGAGACTGAATACAATTTATTAATATAGTTTGCTTACAATAATATTTTTACAAAAGTAATTGTATTGCTTACAATCATAAACCCAACCTAAAATACATGGATAAGGCTGGGCACCTATACGTAGTGCAGAAAAAAAACTAAAAACTCTGCTTCTATCAGTTTAAAAAGTAAAAGTTTTTTTCTTCCTACTCATGTGTATCTATGAGCACATAGTAAAAGTAAATTTTATTGAATTTTTATTGTTTTTGTTAGATTTTTAATTGTCTAATGCATTAAATACAATATTTTATAATATAAACAAATAAAATGATATAAAATTGTAAATTTCTTTAAATATCACGCAAAAACCTTGAACAACACTATAAAAGATTATAATAAATGTAACGACAAATTTAAAATAACTAAATAAAAAAATAATTTTGAAATTAGTTAATGTCCGAAAAAATGTTCTGTAATGTTTTTATTGCATTTAAAAATTACATTTTTTTGTAAAAATCTTTTACGATAAATAAATTTGCGTAGCTAAATATTTTAATTGTAATTTAATACTTTATGTTTTAAATGCATATTTTATGCTAATGTATATAAGTTTATAACCTTAATAAAAGCCAAACAGAAATATAAAATAGTTTACACGCATTAAAACAACAATCTATATTTGTTATTCTACAACAAACTATATGGTTCAAAAAAAATTGCAGACATTTCGATTTTTGTTCAGTAAAAGAATGGAATCTATAACAGAAATGTCTATACTTTTCAATTTTAAGGGTCAAAATGATATAAAAAAATTATAATGAGCTCTAACAAAGGCATTATAAATAAATGAGTAATATGGGGATATAACGTTTTGCAATAAGTACTCGGAGAAAATATGTGGAAACAAAGGTTATCGCATACATTTGAAAAGTGATTTTTTAAATGCGAACTATATTTCGTAATTTAAAAGAAGGATATTTTTTGTCTTATTTTTTTTAATAATGCATATATTTACAGTTAACCTTACCTTTTTTAAGAAATTGGTAAAGAGTAAAATCCCTTATACAATATCGTACAAAAATGTATATTTAAAATGGTATTTGCTTTTGCCGTGTATGATTTTCAAGTTTATATACCCTTTACTTACAAACTAGTCAAATCCTACATTATTGGTATCATAAAGTTTCTGCATTCTTCATGTTAGAACATAAAATAGTAGCTATTACAATTAACAACTGGAACCGATCAGGTGCATAAATTTTGTTAAATGACTTTATACATAATGGCATATTTCTACTATTACACTGCATCTTTTTTATGCATTTATTTTTATGTTTTAGTAAAGTTTACCTCGATAAAGGATTTATAGATATTCAAATTACTAAGATTTTTAAGACTAAGAGATGACCACGAATTATGCCTTGTCACATTCTATAAAAGTAAAAAACTTAGTCTCCACATACTGCATTCGCTGTAGACGGATCTTTTCATTACTGAATGAACATATATGTGTAACTTAATATTAAACATCTTAAAATTTTTGTAAGTACTTTATTTTATACATAATACTGTAAGACAATAATTTGCGAATTAAGATAATTTGAGAATTAAGATAATTCTGCAAAATAACGTATATCAATAACTTCCTTTTTTTTATCATTTAAGTATTTAATTGCAACTTTTTAGCAAAACATGTATATTTTTTCAATTTGCATCCAGAAAGTATATTTATGGTTCCCTATATTTATTTACGTTTTAATTCAAACAGCTTCCCTCTGTGCCTTTGCTAAATTACTTAAAAATATGATAATTAATGCGTATTAAAAAGATAAAATAATAATTTTGCTGTAGCGCAAGTGCTAGTTAAAGTATATTATTATTTTTTTAAGCATATGGTTCCATAAAAATATCTTTGGTTCTTACTCTTTTCTAGTGATTTTATAGGGGTCGAATATTTTTTACAGAATCTT
>JAQFYM010004377.1:0-15729 GCA_034694785.1 Agrenia bidenticulata | reverse complement strand
CATTACTTGTCAGAGAGTGGTTGCTCAGGGAATACTACCAGAGAAGCTCGTAAAGTTTACATAGCAGCAGCTGTTAGAGAGGGTGTGAACCTTATTCTTACCAACGCAGCGCACTGCGAGTCGGAGCTTACGCAATATCAAGGTTGGCCATTTTACGGAATGTAAGCAGAAACTACGGCTTGGCAATCTGTGGGGAAATCACTTCCGCATCGCTATCCGGTACGCGTGGCGGTGGGTATAAGCAAAAGAAAGGAAAACCTGTTTTTTCGTCGGCAGTGAATACGGAGGCAATCTTTCTTTTTTGCCTGATGCAATGGCGTCACTCAAAACAGTGGGCTTCGTCAACTACTTTGGGATGCAGCGGTTCGGGTCTACCTGTGTCCCCACTTCGTCAGTAGGTCGTCATATTCTGCGCAACGACTGGGAAAGTGCGACAGCACTGCTTTTGGTACCTCGACCCCATGGTGGGCTATACATAGACGCAATGCTTACTAAACATGTACTCAGAACAGAGCGACGTCCATGCTGCAAGACTTTATCTTCACGACAATCCGTCCAGCTACGAAAAGATGCTCAGTATGTGTAAAATTTCGCTAAGCAGCATGCCCATAGTTTCTCTTGCAAGGTATGATTCCAAAACGTTATGTTGGCGAGTGTGCACTTCTTCGTGCGCTAAAAAACGGGTTCAACTACCGCGAAGCAATGGAAAAGGTTGTCTGTTTTTGAGTGCGAAAAAGTTGATGCGGTCACAGATACCACAAAAGTTACGGACCATGTACATGCACGCTTACCAGAGCTTGGTTTGGAATAAACTGGTACACCTTTCTTTCTCCAATCTCTTTTCTACGTATCATCGCGCATTGGGTATAATAGGCAAGTGAACGCATCCAACGTTTCGGGTTATGCATCATAGAGGGTGATGTCATTGTCCTTGGTGCTACTTTTTCTACAAAGCATTTATAAAATGCTTTATAGAAGAAGACGACTGCAACCTCACACCCCGCAACGTGGACGACACCCATCACTTTGTTGATTGCTGCGCGCACAATCAGTCTGTGCTAACTATATCAGGAGCATAAAGTTCACATTGTAACCAAGGCTGAGGCTGAGAAAGCAAAGTACGACGTAGCAATGATAGTCCTACCTATTCCTGGTAGGCATAAACCATGCTCTTTAGCAGTTGGAACGCCTTAGGCTATGCCGTTGTACTTCCCAAGAATGAGATTGGTACCCTGTGCGAAGCGTTGCTAGAAAGTGACGGCATTGACCTTTCTGCGTTTCGCCGTCACAAGTAAACGATTGATGAATGCCTTTTCCCCTCATTATTCTCCTAAACAGTCTTCCTGGTGACTACCGTCGATTGATTGGAAGAGTTTATGACTTGGAGTGGTATTGCACGGAATGAGTCCATACGTTGTGGGATGGGTTGTTTCCGAAAGGGATATCGCACGCTATTCTGACATGAACGCACCATTGATCACACCTGATGGAAACGTTGAAATGACTGACGGTTAGTTTTGGCCAGGAGTGGTGTCGCCAAAAGAAACAACTACAATTGTGCGTAGACAGTGGGATCCACACGGCGATTCGCATGAGTTTTGCGTTAGAGGCGTCGTCATACGCCACTATGGCCATCCGGGAAGTAGTGAAGATGGTACGCATTTACTATGCACATAGTTTGGTCATTATTAGAAGAACACGAGCATGGCGTACAACCGCGATCTATCCGAGAAACGAAAGAACAATGTAAACGCACTTTATGAGGTTGCTCCTGAAGAATGCATTGTAGGATATTGAGTTTTAAAGAATAAATGTAGTGACACTTCTGTTATCAATGAGAAGGGAGTTCGGTTTAATCTACAGTATCGTTTCCAAAAGAAGCTTATGACTAAACGATCAGCGCGTGCTGTGGACTACGATACAAGTGTCACCATTGTTTGTATTCTACTATTGCTAGGCGCAAGGGCTAGCCCAAACGTGTCTCAGCAATCGGTAGGACTTGCACTCTTTGCGCAACTGCACATTCGCCTTTAAAGACGTGGTAAACATCCGCAGTATATGAGTCTTTAGGAGAGAGAGAACTCTTTTTAGATACCAATCATCGCAGAAAGGATTGTATTTATTGGTTGTCTCGCCCATGGTTCGAGAATAGCTCGAGAATGGCTCGAGAAAGAACAGTCTACACCCTTATGATAAGAGAAGGTGAAGGAAGAGATGCTACAACGCAACAAAGGAGTGATAAAGATGAAGAAGATGCTATAACGCAACAAAGGAGTGATAAAGGTGATGAAGAAGAAAACGTCGCAATCCTGAGAGAAGCTCTGAAAAGACTAAAAGTCAAACTTTCCGCACAAAAGGTTGAGCACCTTCTCTTCTTTTAGATAATAGTGAATGGAAAACCCCACTTTTAGCAAAAAATGGCAACTCTTTGCGAAGAAAGAGCACATTTTCGTGACGCAAACATTGCCTACACAAAGAAAGTATGCCTTTCTACTAGAGAAAGCCTTCTTCTCTTATTGCACTTAGCTGCTTGAGGTAGAGTCCAGTACTAGAGAAACCGGGAAAAGGCTTGCGGAAAAAACTCAGGTAAGTGTAGACGCATAGACAAACTTATACGCATTCTTCAGGAACTTGCATATGCTCAATCACAACTCGAAAATGCGCTGGATATAGTCAATGAAAAAAAGCTTTTGTGCGTCGAACTTGGCGATTGGCAGCGGTCAGCCGATGACTACAAACGACGCTGGATAGAAGCACAAACCAATAATGAACAATTGGTGCGTTGAAAAGTGAACATTGGGGCGTTGCAAACAACAAAAGTCAGAGAGAGTTGCTACGCTAGAGCGGAAAACAAAGAATAGTCATGATGCAGAGTTGCGGATAGAAAAGTTAAAACAGCTCGTTCGGAATGCAAGGGGCGAATCTGCACTTTTGCGTGAAAAGGTATAGCGCATTGTCTATGCCCTAGTGTGTATGCAAGTGCGTTGTTAGCTTACAGCATTGGATGGGAAGCACCAATACGCGATCATCCTCTATGATAAGGAAAACCAAAAGACCAAAGCGTTCCAGAAAGAACTCCGGGTTTGTGGGGGAAGGCTAAAAAAAGCGAAAACTCTTCATTGTAGGTTGTGGTAGATGCACTTCTGCTTGTGGAGCATACAATCACGTCCAAGATGGCATGGCATTGCGAACGAGCCACCGCTCTTCTTTTGAATGAGAGGCGCATGCGGGTTACGTAAGTGCTTCATTCTACAGTTGCTATAGAAATGTCTCTACAGGCCAATCTGGAGAGAACCGTTTGCAACTTTGAAAAATACAAACTACGCGCACAAAGTTTGTTAAAGGAACGAGAACAAAGTGATCCCCCAATGCTACTTTAGCATGGCTCATTACGTCGTAGCAGAAGCTAACCAAGGAAGTGTTGTAAATGAGGTTATCGCTGCTCACTGAATGCTTACAAATGCTGTGGCTACTGGTTAGAAGGCATTGTTGCATCAACGAATCGCACACAGCAACGTTGTTATGAAAGCACTTCAGACTGAAGCTGATAATCTTATGGCATGTGCGTGCTTCTGCCATGATCAATCAATCCCACATTACAGGAACGCTGCTCCATAGTGGAAGACGAAAATGCCTTTTTGGCACAAACAATGTCCGACAATGAGCAGCACTACGAAAAAAAAATCAAGCAATTAGGCCTAGCAATAGGCCAAGCTGAACATGAAAAAGATGTAGTTTCTGGTTATGGTTGCACTACTAGTCATGTGCTACAGATGCTCATCGAAAAAAACACCGCCTTGCATACTAAAGTCGCACTTCTCAAACAACACCAAAAAACCATGAAAGCTAAACAAACGCTACTCCTGGAACAGCAGTGGCACGATGGTGCAATCCAAGGGAAAAGCACTCTGTGCAATGAAGAAAAAAAGTGCGATAAGCCTCAAAGTGATCGTATGTGCTACTTTCTCTTACGTGTCGTAGTCTTACTACTAGACCTGCTTCCGTGTCTTACCGATGGACATGACTACGCTACTTTGCAGCATAAAGTAACTGTTCTCATCCTTCTAATGGCATTACAGCAGTTCTTCAGAAGAAGGAACTGGAATATCTCTTAGAGGAAGCCGAGAAAAATATGGCAAAACACGAAGCACAGAACGTTTGTGCAATTTCGTTTTGCAACGAACCACATCAAAAAATCGCCAGGCTATGCTAAAGAGTGAGCTTCGGCGTTTGGAAGTCAATATAGTCCGCAAGGAAAGGTAAAACGTGGGTCCTCCCTTCACGCTGTCGCTTTCTGTTTCACCTCCTCGTCTAGATTCAACTTTGAATACCTCAAAAACATTCTTTACAGCTTTCTCGAAGCAGAATCAGATGCTGAAAGAAAACCACTCCTTCTTGTAATGGCTCTTGTGATGCAAAAATGGTGTTTTCCTTCCCGTCAGCGCCTCGACAGATCTTTGGACAAATGTTGCATTTTAGCGCGGAGGAAATGGAAAAGCTCAACAACAGGTACAAAAAAGCTTATTAGATGGCTTGATCCTATTCAGGTATAAACACTATGAAAAAAACTGGAGAGGACAGTTACAGAGCTTATTTTATTAAAGCCTCTTCATACTGACATACAAGCCGTCCAATCAAAGGGTCTGACAAAAACAGCACTAGCCAATTAAAAATGATTTTACCACACCCAAGGAGCCAATCAACAAGAACCAAGTTCACGTGTTAGTTCATCTTACCCAGATAAGGGTGTATCCAAGATGCTTCTGAGGCAGCTAAAACGCAGTGTTCAGGTTGTAAGAGTAGCACAAGAAAAAAAATGCGGTAATGCCTTCCCTCGTGCTTTACACCCTCTTCCCCTCCCCTCATCGGAAAGTAGAGCAAAAAACTACAGACAGTCAAAGACTCGTGGCTCTTGACGAAACGCCACCAACCAAGGGAAAGCCTAGTCGGAACGAAAAATATAGCGTCGAGTATGAGCAAGCTCTTCTTGGTAGGAATACTCATCGGTTGCATTGTCTTCCTTGTGTAATGGTGCACAGATGTCAAGCACCACACTTGCCTCGGCCGCATCGCCTCAAAAGAAGAGAGAATGCGAATGGCTGATAGCACGCTTGAATTTTACTTGAATAAGCATTGTTCCACAGCCAACACAATGCGACTCTTTGTAGAGCTGACGCAACGAACAATTCCAATGCACTCAACGGTAGTCAACATGCTGCAGAACATTGCACCGTAAGGAAAACTGATGGAAGAATTTCTTCTGATAAGATAAGCAACATAGATTCATTCACTCGCACGAAGCGCAAAAAGTGATTGGCATCATTCAAGAGCTCATCGACAATGAGAAGATTCATTATTCGTTGCTAGACTGTAGCGAAAATGGCGCAGCAGAAGTGATTATCGAAAAGGTATCGCCTTTTGTTGGTTGTTGCGGGTCGCACAGACCCATCCCCGCTTACTCCAGTAACCAGTACCTCAAACGGCACCCAAAGGTAAAAAGAAGAAGAAAAAAGTACTTGGAGCACACAGCCAACCACCCACGGCAATAGGATAAGCAGAGAGAAAGGGCACAGCACCTGCACGGAGAATTGCGTCCTGCTGCAACGCTTACCATGGCACCTTCCTTCATGAAAGTAGGCTTATGGTACCGCCAAGGACAATGCGCTAACGTACAATCATAGACAACAGCAGCAAAAGAGCTGAGTGGTGGTCGGTTGCTCGTTTCGTGCCTGGACATGTTGCGAACCATCGGTTGTGTAAACCCATTCCTTCTAGCCATGACATGGTGCAAAAGACAGCAACACTGACTTGCTCCTGGTGCAAGAAACGCTTGAACGCCATGCCTTTCAAGCCGAATGGTACAAACGTAGTGCCATGCAGTCAGCATTACTCTCCAAGGTTGGGTACTCCTTTGGTTTCCATACGCAATAGTCGTCTGCGCAGAATATCAACTCATTTCCTCTGGGTGGATATCTTATCAACGCATTGCTTCCGCGCATTGCCAGTTTTTAGTTTTCCCTTCTGTACGCTGCGCATCTGCCATTGCTATAGAAAAAATTGATCAACTTCGAAACGACATGAGCAACAGCAACCATCTAAAGCCATTTCTCTTCGCCGTCAGCGTAGAAGCGGCAGCTTACACAAGCATTACGCGTACTTTTACAGCGTGCTACACGTCGATTGAAACCTACAATGGCATTGCCAGTACTATCGGATTGGAGGTGATTGGGATTGCAATGGTAATTGCGGTGCGAGAAAAAGCCATCCTTGTAGGTATTTGATGAGCACTGCTTTACGCGACTAGAGGCGTACAGCTTGACGCGAAAGGTACGCGTAATGCTCTTTTGCGGCTCTTGTTCCTCTCATAACAGAACAGTCTGATATATAAAGAGTACCTTCAATTGTTAAAATTGCGAGGAACAACCCGCTTTCGCACAAGCTGGAAGCGTGTAGTGGTCAGTACAGCAAGCCTACGTTCGAGCTAATGGGAACGTTGGTGCTTTTAGGAAGCACACACAGACTTTCGTAAATGCATTGAAATTGTTCAATGGCCACAACCCATCATCAACAAAGTGCGATGAGTTTGCAGCAATGCCTTATGCATCGCATGAGCCTATCGCAGATTGGCAGCTATCTTCTTGATGTCGTCATAGCGAACGCTCATATCGATGTCAAGAACCCTCTCTTTGCAGCTAACAGACAGAATTCGCACTTGTGGTAATAGGTGACAACCGTGTCCACTCACTCGATCCGCGCTCTTGTAGGGAAGCAGCCTTTTCAAGTTCCGTTGTTCAGAAGAATAGGAGCATTCAATGCATGCGTATTGTGCGAATGAATCGTATGTGCCTTGGGAAGACACCCCTTTGCATATGTTACAGCTGCACTGCATGTTGCGTTCAAAACACGCAACATCACATTGAGTGAAACCATTAGTTCCCTCTTCCCGATGGTTGTCCCACCTGTCCCTTACTCTGCATACGATTACGGTTGCGCATGCGGATGGAGCGTTGTTATTGCGTGATTCAATAATACAGGTGGCTACCTCTTGCGTACCAGACGACCCTTTGTGCGAACCGTACCAAGAACGTCAGCTGTGCAGTTGCAACTTTTCAAAAACAAAGGTTTTAGTGTAGCGGGGTGCGGTAGCTGGGAAAAGGTGTTGACGCGCACTTCCCTTCGAGACAGACCCGTCAACAATGAGTGCAGTGTTTGACGCACTCAATTGCATTTCGAGCGTGAAATGGGCGGTTAACAAAAAGGTCTGTCTGCACACAAAACTGCGTAAATGGTTGTAAACACAGAAGGGGGTGTAACAGGTGTTGGACATTGCTACAGAGATATGGAACAACTCTGGTGAAGATAAGGTTCGCATTTTCCGGTTTTAGTAGTGCTACTATGGAGGTAGATAAAGCTGATTCGCGAAAAAAATGACAACTACGATTTTATGGATGCACTCGAACTGCATAACGAACTTGTCGACAACCGATCAGTAATGACATACTTTTCTCCCTCCCCTCCGTACATTGTGCGCAAAGCAATAATCCTCTTAATGGTGCGTACAGATACGAGATTATTACAAAACGCTGGCTGTAAAACGCGAAGTGCAGAATCGCTACTCGATCGGGTGCGATACACACTATAAGCTCCTTGTAGCACACTACGTACGATTCGTTTGGTGCGGAAAAATGCTGCATGCGGCTAACTGCTGCCTTATTCTAGTTTAAGGACCTTGGGTTCTACTTTCCACATGACATGGACTTTCGTGGTAGAGCATACCCCATTCCACCGCACTTGAATCATATCGGTGACAGCGCATTCGGTGATGAACGCTAAGCATAACGTCGCGTAGGAAATGACCTTTGTCGCGGTCTTTTGACTTTTTATGAAAAAAAACCCGTCACTCGGACGGGTATCTACTGGCTGAAAATTCATATTGCAAACATGTATGGACACGATAAGTGCGTTGCATGCGTGCTCTATGGGGTGCCAACTCGTACTTTTTCAGACTTTCCCTCGAGGATAAACTCGATTTTACTGAGCGGAACATGCATAATATTCTTGATGCTGCCATCAACCCTCTTGTGCATTGCTCTACGCTTTCTCTTTCGCACCATCGTAATCCACCCCATGCAGACATCGCAATGGTGGAGAAACAGCGAATCCCCATGGCAAATACTCGCCAGCTGTTTTGAGGTGGCCATCGCTTTTGCGCATTTCACCCTTATGAATGCCACAGTTGCACACCATCACAACGAGTTCGCGCCCCGAAGAATGTCTAACGTCCATGCCCGTGCAACAAGACGGATCATGCAATGGATTGCAACATTACACGGCTCTTGGGCTTGATAGTGCGGGCGCACCTTTTGTCAATATTATTCCTTCGGCGCAACCCACCGATGTGTACCAGGAAGTGGCCAACAGAGTAAGTGTTCTTCATAAAAAAGGAATCGTTTTGATGGATGTGCAAGGTCAACGCAGCCGTAGAAAAGGACGTTGAGCGCATAGATTCACCAGACAGTGTGATTGCGGCAAAGCTGCGAGGAAAAATTACGCGGAAACTCGTCAAACAACCTGTAGCTCGAGACACTACATGGTGCACACTCATTCACACACCTATGCGTGATGTTAGGTCATGACCAATGTCTATGGAGTGACTTTTTACGGCGCAATTCGTCAGCTCAAAGCACGCCTTGAGAAGATGGATGGAATCGATTCCGCCGACATCCCAAAGTTGGTTTCTTCCGCTTTCTAGTTGTTCTTTTGGCATTCTCGGTGCTCTTCTCTTTGGGTTACTTACAGATTTCCTTTCTCCCTTAGAGCCGCTGCTTATATCGCAAGAAAGATTCTTACGAGCATGGGCGAGATATTTGTGTCTGCAAAGGCGCTCCAGAAATGGTACCCACACATCATTCCCTTCAATGTTCTCTTTGCTATCATTCGGTCCCTCTTATTTGTTTCTTTCTCTTAGGCTGGGAGACGTTTCGAAAATTGTTACCCGGGATAATAAGGTCGCATCATGGCGGATTCATTGGTTGCGGCGGGTTCATCCTTTGTGTGTAGCACTTGCAATGGGTTACACCACTTGGACTTCCTGTCATGCAGCCTTACTATAAAGACAATGTACAGGTAAAAGGGGTCCTGCATCGCAGTTAAATGCTTTTGGAAATTTATCCGTTCAGCTGAGTTGCGGGAGGATCAATTCCACAAACAACTTTATGAATGTGGTCGGCTACAACGGAATGCCTGTACGGTAAGTTGTCGGGCATTACCGAAAGGGAACTCTACAACGTTATCCATAAAAAAGAGTGGATAAAACGCGTCAAAAGGCTGGGTTCGCGCCAAACTTTATTCATTCGCTTGACGCTACTCACATGCTCAAAACGGCACTGGCGTGCCGAGATGCTGGTACGTTGTTGTTAAAAAAACTTGTCGCTAATTAAGTGTGCTTCTAATGGATCGAACCACAAAGGGATAACGTTTGCAGCGGTTCACGACAGCTTTTGGACTCATCCATGCGACATTGCTACAATGAGTCAATGTTTGCGAACCGAATTTATTGATTTGCACAAGCACAACATTATGGAGGAGCTAAAGGTCCTGCTCCTTTTCCCACACACGTCTACACCTAGCAACTCTCAAAGTACAGGAATACATGGAGAAAACTTATGGATTGGTCCTACCCGAACTTCCTCCGAGGGGAAATCTCAATCTCTTGCTTATCCGTGACTCAAAGTACTTTTTTAATTAAGCATTTAAAAGCACAAAGAAATAAAGAAAACCGCATTTTCATCCCACAAACAAGTCCTGTTAGTCTTCTTGGACTACAAACAGTCTTTCGTTCGCTCAGTGGGAGCTTCCCTAGACTGGATACGTCCCCCTTCATTATAAGATTAGATCCCAAGAATCTTTAACTTTCCACAATGATTGGTGGGAGGGCAGGGAAAAGAATGTCATTTTCTCCAACACAGGGGAGCCCTCATTGGTGGTTATTGTTGTGCTGTCCTCTGCACACGTTGGTCGCAAAGAGGATGAGTGTTTATAGTTATACATGTACCATTGGCTAATGCTAACGCAAGCAGAGTAGCAGAAAGGGCTTAGACAACCATCCATCTGTGTTTCACTACCTTAACCCTACCCGCTTAGCGCCTCTCTTTCTGCGCAGACTAGTCAGGCTGGTTTCTTGGTCTGGCTAGTACAAGTAGACTTTTGAATCTGTTTTCTACTTTAAAGCAAAAAAACGATTCCTGTTGGCTTCCTACTGTGTGCTCTGCTGGCTCCCTCTTTCTCTGCAGCTTGGAGGTTCTTAAAGTGCAGGCAGACAGTCGCAAGACAGGTTTTCCTGAAAGCTGCGCCTTTGCCACTTTTCGTTTTTCCTTCGAGCTGCTTTCTTCTTCTCTTTCTATAATAGTTGCGATCAACAGCGTCTCACCCATGTGCAGAGTGACCTGACGTAACCAGTGTTATTTATTATATAGGCTGGTGGAAAAGACCATTCCACACAGCCACTGATCGACATCGCACGTTGCGTAAAGGAAAAGGCCTTCTTTGGCCGACAATAGTACAACACTTCCTACCCCAGCTTTTTTCTTTCGGTAGTGCCTAAGCACTGCTTAGATTGTTTATTAGCTCTTGAAACTTGAAAAGATGGGGCTTTCGATTAAAGGCAAGAACATATTTCTCGTAGTTGGCTTCATCCCCGTAGTAAGAAACCATCTGCAAAGGCATCGAAAAAGCCCGTAAAGTGCGCACGGGAGAAAGCAACCCCCCAATGAAAAAGGGACCTGATTGGCAAGGCATTGCGCTTCAGAGGTGGTGAGCATGCTCATTTGTGGTTCCCCTAGCATCAACACAATGCCTTTATCCTAATAAAGTCGTGGAAGAAGACTTCCTCCACTTAGTCGTGTTGTTCGCTATACTAACCATGGCAAAATCGGTATAATGTGTAACCACTAGCACGATGCTAGCGTGCACGCCGTTCTTTTTATAATCGAGTAGGGAGGTGGCATAGAAACAATCCTCCCGGTATTCTACAAGCACCGTTTCGTACCCATGGCGCTTCGGAACAGGGTAGACAAACTGCAATGAAGCGGTGTGTGTGCAGCAGCACCATTTATAATAAAAGCAACTTCTTTACCAGTGGGCATTGCTTTGCACGTAGAGCAATGGTGTAATAGTTGGTGTGGGGAATAACGGCATATATCGTGTTCGTCTTTTTAAAGTGGTCCTTCCATAGCGTTGCAATCTTTCGTAGTGACCGTACCAGCATAAACCGACTCTTTCCCATTATTGGCCTTACCTCGTCGCCCGTATGCTTACTACGCATTTCTTCTACAGCAAATAATTCGCATAACGCCTGCTTCAACCTTAGCGGCGAGTTATGCATACGCTCCACGCTCCAAACCTTTTTCGCCCCTTGCGAAGGCATCAGAGTGCTTGGAGTTGTTTGGTGTAGTGCAGACAGCGGAAGCTGCTAATAACGTCGTTAGCTAAAGCCCCTCTAAAACCCACTCCGTTCCGACCCGCTCAGTCTCTGTAACCATTTCCTTGTGCCGCTGTAGCAGTGCTGCAAAGTCCTCCCCACGGTTGGCAACGGCACGTAGTTTACTTGCATATTTCTCTGCATACGGGTTGTGTGCGAAGACACCCGAGTAGCGGCGCAGCAGCACTTGAGTGTGCAACCCATAGAACAAAGGGGCATTAAGTAGTGGCATGCTTGACACAAACTTTCTTGCTGCCGTTGCCATCTATCCAGCTGATCCCCAGCAAGCAAGGTGGGTGAGGCACGTTTCGAAATGACCTTTATTAGTGTGCTTCTCGCAAATAATGCTGTCAATTTCGCCATTGTGCATTCGCTATTTGTAGCCTTTTACTCCTCACAAGAGACAAAGGAAACTTTGGTAGCAAACGTCTTCTTCCAGCAGTGTGTAGCCACTGTAACAGATGGCGCATCTCGCATGTCTTGAACTACTTGTGGAAAAGTGTCAGAGAGAGGAGGCAATGGACGCCTTTGTAGTAACGCTTTGCGAGTCGTTGGCTACTATAGAAAAAGGTACAAACAGCTTGACTGGAAGCTTGGCCTACTAGACAGACTGTAGTGCATATAGAGAATCTAAAAGACTGTATCGCAAAGGCGCATTGGGAGAAGCTTTGGGGCCTCCTGACAAGCTGCCTAGCCAAAGACAATGACGTAGGGGACCATTGCGATGCACAATGGAGGCATTCGTACAAAGTTGCAGCACACTTGGTCAACAGAAAGCATTGACGCACTTATGCTTCTCTCCTGGCAATTGGAGTGTACAGAACACACCGCAACATTGGCAAAAGGTTACAGTGATTTGACCGTGTCCTGAAGAGTACTGTGTCGCTTATTCTTTCTTTACACTCTAGTCCTCCAACCATTCCTTCCGGAAAACGCAGGACTCCAAGCAAAGCGCATTCTTGCGCGTTTATCACGCAATGCCTACCATACGGGTAATCATTGGGAAAAACGGTATTATTCCATTTCTTCCTATCCGCACCACCGTCCAATGCGTTGACTTATCCTGTAGGCCATCGTTACGGAGCATTGCAGCAAAGGCCGTACTAGCGATACCGTGTATGGATGCGCACACCATTAGGTAAAAGAAAGAGTGCTGCTTGGTTTCCCTTGATTTGGAACTTTAGCACAACCATGCCATGGGTGCTCCGCTTTCTCGACAGTTACGAAGAGCGTCACAAATCAACGGGATTGTGCCTCGCAGAACACATCTTATCGTGCAGCACAAAGGCACTTCTGGTAGAACGTGGCTATCAGAATATTTTACTAAAGGTACGAAAAGCAGGACGCCTACTACCTTGGGTGTACTATTCTTTCCATCTCACATAAAGGTGTTTACGAGTTTTATTGGCATCAGCGACGCCGATATTGTGCAGCGCCTCTTTGCGTGCTTTGTTGCATACTTTGCATTGATGGAGACGGGCACATTGATGAACATTAACGTTCATGATTGTACACTACCACTTCACCTCGCTTCCACTGTGCTCAGCTGATTTGCGTTACTGCGGGAAGATACGCATTGCTGGTGACGCCGACTTTATCTTTCAGAGACTCCTTACACAATTCCAATTTGAACGCGATGCACCTATTCGCAACGTTGGTGTCATCCATTATCTCAGCTACAAAGAGTAAAAATGCGAACCAGGCGTATTTGAATGGAATGATACCTTTCATACAACTCTTGGGATTACAAACCGTGCGCCACCTAAAGGTACACACTACTTTTTCTTCTGCACGCTAAAGCTAACTATGCCTATAGAGACTTGTTGATCTTCTGTGTAGCTGCTTTACCGACCAAACTACTACAATTGTGCAAGCACTTTACGCTCTGGAAATGGTGCTTACCATTTGTCACGAGCGGTAGGTGTGGGAATGCATGCTATCGGTCATGACCACGAATGTGTATTAGGTGTTCGGCGTATGCTACATCCATTCTCATCGCACTCCCACCATTGGAAGAGGTTCTTGCCACAATGCTACCTTTGGCACGCACTTTCTTTTTACATGTCCCAATATATCCATATATGATGCGTGCGGGTTAGTTCAGCGCAATAGAACGCATCCATACCAAATTGCGAAAAGAGATACCGAGAGACAAAGGTGCATGCTGTTTAGTAGAGCTAATGGCATTGTACGAAAATCCACAGCCAACAGCGGATGACGTAATGGAAATTATGCAAAAAAAGAAAAAGCATTATAAAATTATTATATTCTTTTCCTTCTTGGGCGCATACGTCATCGCACCATTTTCTCGTTTGGCCTTGCGGTTCTTACGCTTCTCGGGTATCTTTTGATAAACAGCATTTCGGTATACCAGCTGCTTCCGATAGATAACCATCGATTTGGCGGCTTCTGCAGAGTATCGACGTTTCTCGGCATTAGGGAGAGAAAGCCATTTCTGAACAGCTAAAAGTTGCAGTTTCATTCCCTGCGCATCAAACAAAACAAAAAGGGGAAAGGAAAGGCTATTAGAAAGCACCGCATTGAAGACTCATTACATGGAGATGAGGAAGACTTGTTTGAAGCGTCTCTCTAAAGAGCATATAAGCTTCGGGTGGCTTTACAATCACATCGGGTCTCTCGGTTGGTCGCTTACGCCGCTCCCTGTTCACCCTGCCTGCAGCATATCGCTTCTTGGAAGTTGCAGGACTAAAAGAAGATGATAGTAGTAGAATGCACTTATCATCTTCATACACTATGTATTGAGTTGTTATGGTCTTTTCTTCCTTAGAATACACTGCGTGTTCGCAAGCTCGTGTAGCATTCTCTCTGTACAGACTCAATAGTAAAGGGAATCAACAAGGACAATCTCCTTTTGACCTTTCTTCACAGACTTGATATGCAGCCGTGTTTGCCATTGAGATTATCTTTGCGTCGCATTTTCTTCTTTTTTCTGCTAAGATGGGATTGATAAACGCTACAGCCAATCGTTGAGTCAATTCAGATAACTGTGTAGCCAATCATTGTTGAAATAGGTTAACCCATCTTCTACATGGTTCACCCGATTCCCTGATGTACTGATACGAACTACCTTAATGTCCAGTACATAGTGACTAAAGTGAAAGTGGCCATCACAGTGCTCTACCCATTGATTTGCAGAAGTGTAGAGAAGAAGAAGCTTCTGACAATTGTCGATATTTTAAAAGGCTGTCACCTTAGCTTTGCTTCGTTTTCAAAAAAGCGACTGTCTCTTTGCCTTTTAAGTAGTTACCTTTTTATTTCCGGACACTCAGCTTTTCTTTAAGTACTCGAGAGCGAAAGTAGCTCATTTCAAAATGAACTATGCGGTTCGCTTTCCGAAGGACGCAAAAGTAGGTTCAAGAGTTATTTTTAGTTTTGAAAAAGTGAAAGTGCTGATAGCGCCAAAAAGAGAAAACTTGAAAATTCGTCAACGAGAGTGCGCAAAAGTCCAAAGAGCTGCAGTATGCGAGCTAGGGGCGAACCCTAATGTTGCACTGACTTTTGAAAGGTTTACAATTTATAACATACCTCCACGACTTTGTGCAGCCCAACGTTATACTGAACACCAAGGACAACCAACTCCATGGTCAAAAAAGGTCCTACGAGACCCTGTGGGAAGCCCCAACGTCAGTGCATCGTAGCATAAATTCTCCCCATGGCTACCCACCGTAAAAAAGTGGTTGTTCGCGTTATAGTTCACCACGATAACCATGACGAGCAAAAGCACACCCATGGCACGTAGCCGTGCAGCTCTCCACAATTGGTCTTCGAAGGGCTCTCGGTGGTGAAGCGAGAAACTCTCTTCTTGAAACACAGTTTTTTCGGCACCCTAAGTAGTCCCATAAGCGAGCTCATTACTTTTGAAGCAGACAAACCAGCAAAGGCTGACTTTTGTCCCGAGGTTGGGACAAACTAGTCACTAACGTTGACGAAGGATGAATCGGCGTAGCAGAAAAGTACTGTAGCCTTCTGGCTTCATTTCTAAGAACTTTTTGTTGAATGCTGGCTTTCCTGATGCTTGCTGCACTTGGTTCGCTCATTTTTTTGGGTTGCACAACACTGTTTTTATTGGTTGAAACGAGCGATGTAAAAACACCTTTTCTTTCTAATCACAAGCAAGTGTATCAGTCTTCTCGGGAAAGGTCACACTTTTGGCGTAGTGTGAGAGTACCTCGACGTAACCTTGGATAAACAACTCTCTTGGCGAACGCATGGCAACCCCTCTCTGCAGT